>WURT03042520.1:0-10839 GCA_009936505.3 Holothuria glaberrima
AGAAAACAGGCATAATTGATAAAAATGGTAAATTGACATGGAATTTGGAAATCCATTTTGAAATTGGAACTTGTTTAGAGACACTTCTTGAAACATCTTTGTAATTTTAGGTGGTCATCTTCATTATATTTTACATGCTGTCTGATAAACATTCTCCGGCTTTTCAAGCGACTCAACATTTAACGCTAATCTAGTATTTGTGGAAAACGTAACTCCAACATTTGACCAAATATGTACGAAGTATTTTTATAATACAACTGCGTTTGCTGGGACAGACAATGCATACGCCCTCAACTGGCCCACTACAATACCCCTTTTCGATTCGGTACCTTAGTGGGTAAAAGGGGGAATATTTTGGTTAATTTAGAAGAAAGTTTTGTGCATAAAAAACCCTTATATCATTGTAAAGATCAAAGATGGGGCATTTTAATGAACATTTCATTTTTACAAATTAATCACATTATGTTTACAAATATATTAATTAGATGACGTCATAAGGTGTGTTTGTTCTTCCCATAGAATACCCAAACATACAGTTCACAGTGCACAGTGAAATGTAAAGGCTTTGAATCTATGAATAGTACTGCGTGGGCTTTAAAAGGTAGTTCGCAATGGCATTTTGGTGAATGAAAAAGTCGTAGAGTGGCTTTTGGGGTAATAATTTTTGATGTTGGGAGGGATTTGGGGGTTAGAAATGAAGGTTTTTGAACAAAATTCACGCACTTTGAAACTTGCATTTGTTTCCTTTATTTAACCTCTCTAACTCACCCTACCCTTGACATTTATTCATCTGGTGTAGTGTTGTTAGAAATCGTGTAATAAACATTTTGGTGTTTGAATGAAGACAATCGGACTTGTCGTTATGGAATTAGGAAATTATTTCATATGGTAGGTTTTTGGGGTTAAAAATGTAGGTTTTTGACCAAAAATGACTCATTTTTGAAAATTATATTTGAATTATCTCTAAAGTCCCTAACCCTGACATTTATTAATCTCTCATGGTGTTTATTTAGGTTTCAAGGTAGGTTGGCCTTTTTTAAGTGCCAGAAATGGCTTTTTTGAAATTATGATGTCATTTTTTGCATTTTTTTTTTAATTTCTCGAACATTGTTGAATGTAGACAAATCTATACGATAATCTGTGAATAAAATTCAATAAACACCCCCACCCTCTCCAAAAGTTGTGGTATTCAATGGATCTATTTGTTGGCTTTACTCTGGTGGTTGAATAAAGGCTAAGGAATGTATGATAGAAAAGTTATATATATTATATATATATATATATATTAATAAAAAAAAATTTTTTCGATGTAGTGTATACCCGGCGAAATCGGGGAAGGATATGGTAATCTTTTTATATCAATATTCAGTTAGCAACAAAGATAAAGTATCAGCGTTTACAAAACTGTCAAAAGAGCTGGGAGAACAGCAGACAGGTTCATAAATTGTGCTTTTCATGATACAAGTATGATAAATGACACAACCCCCCTCCCCCAGTATTAACGTACCCTTAAAAAAATGCATATTCAAATTTCCCAGTACCACGCGTGAAATACTGTGTCAAACTGTGGAAAACTATGGTGGGGTGAGGAGAGGCGTGAAGGTTCTGTGAATCTTTGTATGACAATGTGTGTCATAAATAAACGGTTGACACACATTTCCAAAGTGCCATGCATTGACCTGAATTTCCACAGGTTGGACATGAGGCAAAGAGTGGAAAACCGTAAAACACGTTTTGACACAGGTTACAGGAGGCAAACTTGAATAAAGTATACAATGTGTAAAATTGTGTGAAAAGGGATAGTGCTGATTAAAGTTAGTTCAATAATTCGATTTCGTTTACTGGCCTTGTTTGTCACACTTTCACCACACTTTTCGTCATGTATTTCCATATGCCCTTTCACATGTGATTATGTCTGTTCATCTGTAGCCACACTTTTTTCTAAGGGTGTCTGCTGATAGTGAAGGTCGAACTTGGGCCGTCCAGATAAAGAGCGGAAGAACCAACCTTCCAATACAACCCTGAAGTATAGATATATTTACACAAGTACTGCAGTCTCCAAACGTCTACAAAGTTAATTAAAGTAACTACAGTAATTATTACTGCTTAACGTACCAGAGTCATGGTTCTAAAAATGTGTATGTCTGTGCATAGGCATAGGAAGCTGTTTGAGACTGTGGGCTGAACCTTGTTCGCCGTCCTTGGGGAGAGATCTAAGGGAAGGGACATTAGATGAAATTTGGTTCATCAATTTTGGACTAATGTTAAGTTAAATTACTGCACTTTTTGACACTTCTTGGAAAATTTTTGGATTTTTGAGGGAACTCAGATGAAATTTGGTGCATCATTTTGGACTAATTTTAAGGTAAATTACTGTCAATATTTGACATTTCTGGAAAATTTTTTAGACTTTTGAGGGACCTTAGATTCAATTTGGTGAATCATTTTTTGAAAATTTTTTAAGGTAAATTAGTGCACTTTTTTGACATTTTTTGGAAAAGTTTTGGATTTTTTAGGGACCTTAAATGCAATTTGGGTGCATCATTTTTGGACTTATTTTGAGGTAAATTTCAGCTAATGTTTGACATTTCTTGGGAAAATTTTGGACTTTTGAGGGACCTTACATTAAATTTGATGCATCATTCTGGACATATTTTAATGTAAATTATTGCACATTTTTCACATTTCTTGGAAACCTTTTGGACTTTAGAGGGGCCCTAGATGTAATTTAGAGCATCATTTTGGACAAATTTTAAAGTAAACTACTGCAAATATTTGACATTTTCAAAAGAAAAGACAAATAAGGGGTTTTTGTCCTTGGAAAGTGGGGGCTGAAGCATACTTTTCCCCCTACCAATTTCGCTGGGGGGCTGTACCCCCCACCCCCCCCCCCCCCACCGCTTCTTACGCCCTTGTGTCACATACATCCTTCAGTATGAATTGCAATGACTGTTTTTTATAACTATTCAAAGCTTTCCAGCGGTATCACTGTTATTTTGAGGTTAATTCATTGTGCCGAAACAAAATGTAAATTTACAAAAGGCAGATCTCGTTTACATGCACTATTTGGTAGCCACGACATACCTGGTCATGTTCTTCAAACAGCTTCATGAGATCTTCAAAATGTTTTATCGGAACTCTCTGCAGCAAAGAAAATGCCAGGACTACATTTTGAGAGGGTTGAAAAATGAATCCGTTATATCTGACTTATAGTCTAAGAAATGGTATTCGAAAAAGCTGCAACTTCAAATAGTTTGCATTATATTCAGTTTACTATAGAAAAAATCCTTGATTGTACGTTGAATATCACTGAATACCACGAAGAGCGAAATTACCGTTTTAAATATTTTATGTGTATGGATGCTCTCAAAATTTGCTGCGTTCACTGTAAACTTACTTTCTGTTTACAACAAACTGATTAAGGTAACTACGGAAACCAGCATCATATATTTTGTTGTTCATAACTAACACATCCCTTCTCCTTCAAAATACAATTATGTAACAAAATAAGCCCATTTCAGTTTCATTTGTACTATTTCTGGATCCTGATATTACGTGTCGAAGACTTTGTTGACGGGTATTGAAATGTACTGATTTAATGGAAATTTAATTTATTTATTTTTTATTATTTATTTCTTATTTATTTAATTGAATAAGAAACTCAGAATGGGAAAAGGGTTCACTTACTTTTGTTTTTTTCAACTCTCGGCAAAATTTATCTAAAGTTGAAAGTATTTCCTCCTGTCAGCAAAAATATTGAGACAAAATGTAGTAATAAAATAAGTGATATTGATACGATCGAAGTACGAAAGAGACATGCAAAATTGCATTGTGGTTTCGATGAACAGCACTTACATTTGTAATCCCAAATAATGCCAAAATGTACATTTCCTTCAGTCATTGCTTGAATGTGGTGTTAATGTGCTAGGAAGGTACAGTTTAACGTTCGTATTTGACCTTGGGAATTCTTTGAAATTTTCGCTTTTTCGCTTTAAGGGTTTTCTGATGGATTAAATGCAACATCATGTGAAGTATCCAAGCTTTTATAACTTGAGATATCATGTTAACAAGGTTTCCAGAGTTTGATCCCCAAAGATCCCAGATGAACTTTAACCTCAACCAGAACAAAAGTGTACTTCCTTTCATCATAAGGCATACACATACTATGTATAAAACTAACCAAGCTTCCTTCCTTGAGAGATATCATGTAAACAAGATTTTCAGAGTTTGATCCCCGGTGACCCTTGATGACACTTGACCGACGCCCAAAACACTAGAGTTCTTCTTTTCACCATAACGCATCCACATAGTAAGTATGAAATCTATTCAAGCTTCGTACCTTGAGATATCTTGTAAACAAGATTTTCAGAATTTGATACCCAGTGACCCCGATGACCTCTGAACTACACCAAAAACAGTGTTCTTTATCTTAATATGGGGCACCATTTACCAAGTTTGAGAACTGTCAGACTTTCAGTTCTTGAGATGTCATGTTAGCGGGGCTTTCAAAGTTTGACCCGGTGACCCCAGATGACCTCTGACCTCCAGCTAAAACAACGGGGTTCTACCTCTGACCATAAGGTATCAACGTAGTAAGTATGAAATCTATCCAAGCTTCCTACATTGAGATATCGTGTAAACAGTTTTCAGAGTTTGACCCCCGGTGACCCTAGATGACATTGGACATCCGCCAAAAACAGTGAGGTTCTTTCTCTTAATATGGGGCATCTATCTACCAAGTTAGAGAACTGTCATGTTTTTCTTCTTGAGATATCGTGTAAACAAGAAGTATCCCAAACACAAACATGCATACATACATAACCACGCATACCTATACACACATACATACGCACCCATGCCATCATAACTGCATATGTTTCTCTTTCCATCGAAACCAACACATGAAATTCGAATATGTTGAAGCAACATTTACTACGACCAAAAACCCTTACAGACATACGATTATTGAATGCGAATGGGATATATATCCCTCCATCTTTTAAGAGTTGCGCCTACTGACCTTCATTTTTTCCAGCAAAGTTTACTTCAAGGCTACTCTTTGCCACCATGTCGTCAGCCTTAGACTGACAACCTCCGTGACTGCTTATTGACATACCAAATTTTCAAGCGTATACTTTTATATTGGAGCACATATAACTTAGAGACGAATATGTACAGTTTTTTTTTTCTTGAAAATTGATATTCCTTTGCAGAGTGGTCGGAGAAGCGGAAAAAGAGTACGTGACCGTTAAGAAATAAAGTTTAACCTCGTACATTTTCTGCCATTTTGTACATATAAATGAACCAGTTACGCATCATTTCTATTGGCATTTTGCGAAGAATCCATACTTCAGCATCGCATAATTTATCGGCAACGGTGAGATGAGTATTGCCTGCCGTGTGAGAATGATTTATAGAGGGTATAGTTCCCAAGAGATTCCGTTTTGCTGTCGACCCCCTTCACCTTCCAAAAATATCTATATGTTATAACTATATTTCGACCAACAATAACTTTCCGGCTATCTGAGACATTAAGGCGTGAGACAAGTAAAAGAGACAAAATCCTTCCCTCAACTTAATGCAAGGAAAAGACTAAAGTGACACTTAAATGAAAATTATCGTGGCGGCAAACTTAAATTTTAATGCATAACTGCAGCATATTCCATAAGCAATCTAAGGGATGTAACGGTTGGACTCACACAATATATGTCACTACTTAATTAGCAAATTGCAATTTAACTGAAGTGATTTTTTTTGGAAAATAAGTCAACAAATAACATTCAATTTTCCATATTAAATAGAGCGACGAAACGCACGAACAAAATCTGCGCTAAGGGTACCAACATAATCAAATATCGTAAGTCCAATGTCGGAATATACCCCATGTATGTCCTAACTTCCCACCACCAAGTTTATTTACACAAGTGCTATCATGTTCTCCCTTACACTCGCAATGGACCATGGTGTTAAACTCGCCAAAGAACAAAAGGAACTATCCTTAGTTTCACCTCCGAATACTTGAAAAAGAGTAGATTTGTGTTTATAATTATTTTACTTGTGAAGGATGATAAACCTTAGGGCAGGTAATGACTTTGGCAATTCACGTCTGACGTATTGATGCATGATTGGAACCATTACCGATGTTTTTATTAATCAATTTCTTCCAGTTAAAAAAAAAAAAGAAAAAAAAGGTTTAATCACAAAGTTATCATGTCAAATGACGAATGTCTGCTTTACTTACAGGTAAAAGTGGTTGGGAAATTTCGTCCACAGTTTCGAGTTCTGTTTCCATCTGTTCGCCTTCCCCTTCTCCTCTTAATTCGTCTTGTTTTGGTACAAGCTCGTTTTCTTCTTCCAACGCTGGTTTCGTTTCATCCCTTGCCACGTAGCTAGATTCAGGCTGTAAACATTTTGGTGAGTGTTTTCGAACTAATTCAGGGTATTAAAATAAAGGTAGAAGCGATAAACCAAACTATAAAGGTGAACCAAATTATACTACATTAACTTCAAAAAATGTTTTAATCCTGATCACACTCATTGCATTTTGTTCTTTGCTTCTGTCCTTCTGATGTGTGTGTGGGTGTTTTATTTTCTTGAACAGACCACCTACAAAAGGTACCATTGCATATGCACACAAGAAAATCAAAACATCTATAAAGCTATTGCTTGAATAAAAATAACGATAGGTAAACTTGACAACATCTATAAACATCTATAAAGCTATTGTTTGAATAAAAATAACGATAGGTAAACTTGACATGCTCAGTATGATATACCTTTATCTTTTTAAAATGAGGGAAAATGGTTTTCACTGAAATACACTCAGCTATGTGAAGTTCCAAAATAATTTGTTCACCCAACCTTTTAAACTTTTAAAATGATGGGACACCCGTAACTCTTGTAATGCAAACTGTGTTATATTTCTTATGTTTGCAGTTCAGACTAAATGGCGTGATTATGATTATAACTTCTTTCTTTGTAGACCACCTTGATGCATGGTAAACGCAATTTCCTTTAAAGGCAATAGGCAGTCGACCCAAAATTTGCTTCGAAAAATCAGGAAATTCCTGCAAATCTCCACTAATTGCATTACAAGCACCTATGAAGATTTTTTGAACAAAACATAAATCATACGTCAACACAAATCAACATAAATCAATATGTAAAGCAAGGATAAATTCTCCTTGGACTGTACAATTTACAAACAAAAATATTGTCACATGATCAAAACAGGCCATTCATGAACTAGGGTGACGGGTGACACAAACTCTGATTGGGGTGACTGCAATGTTCATTTAATCTACAATTTGCATAATGTTTTTTTTTTCTTTAACTGACTTGGCCTTCAGTTAAACCATTGCATTGATTTCGCGAATGTTATAGAGAGGGCTGATTTGAATTTAATTCAAAATTTTATGTTTCGAGCTGACTTTAGGTAAACATCTAGCACGAACTGACAGTTCAGCATCATTTTGACCTATGAAAATATAGAATTCTGTTAGCAGATTACCCCTTGATTCTTCAAGACAAATATTTCATGATACTCGAAGAAATGAAAACGGTTATCGTAAAATATCTTTATGTCAGGATGGGTCTTTATATGAATATAAAAGTGCAATCGCGCTGAGTGGAAACAACGTGCTTCCTATTCGGACCTTCATACATTTTGTGTTTTCAGCGCTATGTGATTACACGACTAGAACCTTAAGTTATCAGCTCTTCATCTTAATGTAATTTCACACTACCTCTTCATTAGGGCGATTCGTAACTTACGAGAAAGGCATTTCAAAAGAGATCTCTTACCCCATTCCCTTTTATATTTCCACAGTGTAACTGCACTGATAACTAATATTATGATAATGATAACCAATATCACAAAAAATGCAACGATCCCAGGCTTTCCTCTCCGACAATTGGTTGAATCTGTTAATTGGAAAAGAAATTAAAATATTTTAGTCGTTCTCTCAAAGTATCTTTGATACGCTCATGATAAGTGTGGTGAATAATTTCAAAAGCAGAAGCAGGGATGCTCAGAATGAGACAATGCAAAGTTGTCTGCCCGTTGAAGTGTTGCAAAATATGATAGTTACATTTTATGCGGTCTATGGTGAAGTTGTAATAAAGGCGTAAGGTCCCATTAATGCGTGACCCAACACCAATGTAAACAAAATATACAAGGTCACCTAATCAAACTGCAAATCAATGGGATAGTCAAGACAGAAATTACGTTATTCTAGAATTGCTCAATCTGGAAAATGTTTTACTTTACTCTATGAAAAGATGTTGCATTTTGTAACTTTTCTAACAAAAACTTACACCAGCTTTGAAGTTGTTACTTGTGATATAATAGTAGACTTCTCTCAAGCTAAAAGGTGTCCGTACTTGATTTTTACGTTCTGTTAAAGTAATTTACTTCCTTAACTGGCGGGTAAACGACTCTCAGATAGAAGAAGTATACTAACCAGTGACAAGATTAACATGAGAAGGAGATAATGTGTTGAGGGCAGAATTTTCCTGTATTTTGCAAATGACTGGAAGCGGCTTTCTACAAGCTTCGATTTCATATTCTGTCGTATATATGGTATCATAGGTCCCCCTGTCTGGGTGTGGGTCTTCCTGATTCTTTTCATTGAAGAAATATCCCCAGGATCTCGCCTCTTCTGCTATTTTGCATTTTACTTCAACATAAGGACGAGAGCCAGTGACAGAAGCTACAAGTGTCCCGGTGAGGGCAACATTTTTGCTGCAGTTGTTGATGTCCGCACATCCTTCTATAACTATTCTTTGTGGATCAGGTTTGACTTTGTACAAAAAGACAAAATAAAAATACATAAGAGCCACTTACCCTGTTCGTCTTCCAGGAATAATATTAATTGAATACCCGATAGGATAAAAATGAGTCAATAATGTAATCCTCTGTAATTTTAGCATGCTTCAAATTATTTTGTCATCGCTAAAACCGGTTATACGGAGAGATCATCTTCTTACATAATCACATGCGGGTACGTAGTCGTGACGTACAAGCCAAGGATCTAAGAAGGCTGCAATCTTCTTGAAGTTTCAAAAAGAAATTACGCCCGGGGAAATTATATTGGTAAAAAATGTTCGTACAGCAAATAAGGTTCAGCCCCCTACTCTGCCTTTTACGCTCATGGTATAAATATACCAACTCTTAAAAATCAAAAAGGTGATGACGCTTTGACACATAACGCACAAGAAAGCGTCAAAAAACATGAAAGTTCCTCCTGAGATTGTAATCGTTTTATATAATGACAGATGTATCAGCTGGTGGTTATGCTAACATTACCAATCTACGTTTCTTCATGTTTTTATTTTGATTCCTAACTCTCAACAACATCATTCATCTTTTCTACTTTTCCAAGTGGCTTCAGCAGAGCAATTATTTGATGAATGTGCTAGTTCCGTCATATCCATGGTCATTGACCTTTTTCCATCCTCTCCATTTGGCCCCCACCCTCGAAATATTTGAGAACCACTAAACTCAACCTTGTCGCCAACGGCTATTTAAATAAATAATATTTCATTTACGTTAATCTAACTCAACACAAAATTTCGGACCTCGCTAAATACATCTCACAGAGGGTGAATAGGTGACTAACACAACATCTGTCGCCTAACCAATAATAAAAGGCAACGGATTTCAATCACAAAAGATATCACAATTTTATATTACTAATCACCTAGAGGCAACCAGGTAATCTTAGATGTACTCCTATCAACACTAAATGTATTTTTTTTTTGTTTACATCCAATACTTCCCGATAGAAATCGGTACACGTTGAATATGAAACTTACGAAATGAGATTACCGAAAGATAATAGCTAAGGTCTGAACTGCATACAATCAAAACGTATTTGAAATCATCATTTTTTCGAGACCTTGGGATTTCTGTGCATTAAGTCAACTTAGCAACGGAAAGTCAGACTTCGCAAGCAATATGTGATTTTGTTGTAATGTACGAACTCGATACTGATATCACCAGCCGATTATTCGAGAAAATTTCCGCTTTGTGAGCAAAAAATCTAATGTCCAAAACCATTGAATAGGGAAGAAATGGCGCAAATGCATTTCCTTATTGAATATGAATATTCAAGTCTGGGATGCTTTAGGTTGTTTTAAATAATTAGTATCTTTATTACGTCGGCGAGACCTTGTTTTGCGTCACATGTAACATTCAGCGTGCATCATCTGTGTGTACCTATTTAGCAAGGATTGGTTTATTCTTAGTGCAATTCGTAAGCGCGGCATTTTCTTTTTTAATTTTAAACCGTGAGATCCTCTCCCATAAAACCCCTTCCCAACACAGTGTGGTGCGTGCAATGCAAATTTGAAAAAAAAAAGAAAATCCTGTTATTACTGAGGTAGTAGCACAATTATTATTTGAAGGTTGTTCTGTCTTGCAATTCTGTGACCTAAGATGACCTTTGACCTCCACCAGAAACGATAGGGTTCTTCCTCTCAACCTGACAAATCTATATACCAATGACCTTTAACCAAAGCAATATGGTTCTTTCTCTTAACATGACAAATCCATACAACAAATATGAAAAGCGTCAGTCATTCCTATCTCGAGTTATCGTGTTTATAAGCCATTTACAAGGTTTATCGCAGTTTAACCTCCAGTGACCTCAAATGACCTTTGGCCTCCACCAAAAAGTGACCTTTAACCAAAGCAATAGGGTTCTTTCTCTTAACATGACAAATCTATACAACAAATATGAAAAGCGTCAGTCATTCCTACCTCGAGTTATCGTGTTTATAAGCCATTTACAAGGTTTATCGCAGTTTAACCTCCAGTGACCTCAAATGACCTTTGGC
>WURT03042520.1:10939-33659 GCA_009936505.3 Holothuria glaberrima
CTCCACCAAAAAGAATAGGGTATTTCCTCTCAACATGACAAATCTATAACCAAATATGAAAAGTCTCAGTTATTGCTATCTTGAGATATCGTGTTTACAAGGTTTTCGGCTTTTGACCTCTGGTGACCTCAAATGACCTTTGACCTCCACCAAAAACAATAAGGTTCTTTTTCTTAACATGGCAAATCCATATACTCAATATTAAAAGTGTCGGTTATTCCTGTCTCAAGATATCGCGATTACGAGGTTTTCGGTCTTTGAAAATTGGTGACCTCAAATGACCTTTAACCTCCACCAAAACAACAGGGTTCTTTCTCTTAACATGACAAATGTATATGCCAAGTATGAAAAGTGTCGGTCATTCCTATATTGTGATATCGCGATTACAATGTGTGTCCCAAACACACATACACACACGCACTCAGAAACGACATCACCATCGCATAGATTCCTTGCCTGCCTTCGGCAAGGAATCAAAAAGCTTCCACCCTCCCTCTTGTTGGGAAAGTTGGAAAAGAGGGAGTTCTCTTAACTGGATTGAAACACTTACTAAATCATGATATGCCAGCAATTAAAAATGCATACTTATCACTGAAACCCGCGTAATTCTCCTTTTGGTTGAGTCTCCATTACCATAAGAGCAAGCATATGATCCTTCGTGTAAGTATGTAATGGTTTCAATGGATAATACTCCCTCTTTATTGACGTAACATCCAGAGTCAAACAAACAAGGACCGCCTTCTTCCCCAGGATAAAATTCCTTTAGAACTTTCATATTATTATTCGGATATGTAATTGTCCATGTGTTAAGTTGAAAGGGATCATTTGAGCACCTTAGTTGGAGAGTTTTCCCTTGATTAACATTGATATCCCTTTTCGTTGTTTCCTTAATATCATTATCACCTTCAACAAAAATCCCTGCTTCTCGTTTATCAATAACCGCCAGACCGGATGCCGAGCATGTAAAATATTGTAAAGAAAAAGCATTTCTGTCATATTTGAAAATAGAAGACGACATAAACAGCCCGGTGGTTGAGTTAAAGGATGACACAGTTCGTAGTTCATTTTCATCGACAGGCCCATTAGAAGATACTTTTGACCAAACAAAATCCACTTCTGGCCTTGTTTCTTCCGTATTGCATACTAGATAGGATGTCTTTTGTTCTTCTTCAACTCCCTGACACAAGAAATGTTGAGATGTACCACAACTCTCGAGATAAGGGTCACTTTTCAACCGAACTGTATGGAAAAAAACAGTTACATAAAAATACATTCTAGTTTCATAGAAAATGTTTTGCTTGCAAACGTACATACCTTTCTATGATGGGTGCCTCAAGGTTCTCAGTTATAATAAAAGTAACGCACCTTTGAAAATGTGTACATTGGCTAATAACACTAACACTGATGATGTTCAGCACAAAGATTTCAATGTTGTCAATTATATTTAAACATCCTATTTTTGTTGACTTTTGCTTGTCTTAGCAAGGCACACCAGGGCTGACAAGGGGGCCCCCATGGCAGGTCACTCGACTTCATCGATTTCTGAAAATGTTCATATGAACCAATTTATACAATTAGTCTGGAAGGCGTTTAATCTGGAGATTTTCGCCGGGGGGGGGGGCAAGTGTGTTTTAGACTGAGTTGTTTATCTATTTTAATCATTTTTATTTCACAAGTTTTCCTGAAACTATCAAAGTTTTGTAAATCTTCCGTGAAGTTTAAAAACTACCTCGCACTTCCCGTGCTTCCTGCACCACCTCATCACTGTGCTCAGTGCCAGTGTCAAAGCCATCTCAGTCACAAAGTTCGTATTTCATCGGTGAGGGTTTTAGGACTAATAGGTTGTGCCCACAGGAGTGACAACAGAGAAGCAGAACAATGCAAGAATGCGATAAAGGGGAGTTCAGGGGGGGGGGTATATTTCATTAAAGGTTGAAACTTTTACGGATGATAGGCAACAGAATCGCCGTCTAATAATCAGCAGATCTATTTGGTTAGGAAATTGACGTGCCTCGGTGCATAGTCTGCATGCAACGTTTGTAATGAAATGATTTTCAATGAAATATTTCGGCGGGCTCTGCACGCATTCGGTTCGCCATCCGCATCTTACGCCCTTATTTGAGCAATTCTGGGCAAAACACTGTTTCAAAAAGGAGATGTACATCTCCACCATCTGTTGAGACCATGCATTACGTGAGAATCCTAGACTAATCTAATGACACGACTATCCGTTAACATTTGTGACATGGTGTAACATATTGGAAGTGTATACATTCGTCGTTATACTTTTTGTCATCGCAAAAGTATCACTTACTTATAAATTTCTAAGCATTTAATTAGTTCAAAGATTTAACAAAAGTAGCACCATCTTGCACCTAGGTGACCTAACGTAAACAAAAATTTCTCAAGGAGAAAAACGGTACCGTCGCCCTCCACATGCGTCTACCCTCAAAAAGAAATTAGAACTCACTGAACTGTGAGAATTGCCAACATACGATCAGCTCAAAAATCTTCCCGAGATAAGCACTAGGCTGCCTTAAACTGAACATGTTTGAAAGCCCCTCTCCCTCTCCTCCTGAGATACAAAAAGTCACATGCATCAGGGAACAAAGGATCCGCTGTGGATACAACATATCACAATTAGGTATGGGGACGATTTACACTGACTTTAGTGCTAAGGTATAAATAATGTGTCAGAAAAACTCACATTAATATTTCTCGTAGGATATGTATTGCCATGGGCCACATGCCAAAGTACGAAGATAAACATTCGGGCTGAAAGGGTGCGTTTGATCTTCTAATACCGTAGCACTCGTAATAAAATTTTTACAGTGTGTTATTGGTTAGTATTACTGTTTATAATACAGGGAGTTCAGAGAAAAAAATAACTACTGTCTCCCGAATTGAAAATGTCTAAACACTTCATCACTAATACGGGGAATATTTTTAAGGGTTATTAAAATTTCAAAGGCTTTTCAACGTTCAACTTTGGAAAGGATGACGAAGCTGCATATATGAACGCAGTTGGCCTTGGCTGCTGACCATAAAGCAACAGGTTGTGTGCAACCCGTTAAAACCTACAGTAGACATTTTAAAGAAAATTAATTTGAAAAGGCCGAGAGGGCAACTTTGGCATAATGTAACCCTAATTTAGAAGAATATTTTCAAAAGAGATCTAATGAAAGGTTAGAATATGTAGATTTTAATGGCGTCATTGTTTTCTCATTTACATACAAATTTATACGCATGACGTCATTCTGAAATTTTTTATTTGTTTTTTCTTATTATTTTCTTTATTTGTTTCTTAAAAAGAGGGTAGCTATGATTTTTTCTTATTTATTCGTTGCATTTCCATGCAATTCTCTGTTCTGTGATACCAAATTTGTCTCAATCGAACTTATTTTAAGCGAGATATAGCCGTTAAAAGATTTGTCCAACATGCAGCTCTGAGGTTCTAGCAGCACGCACATAACACAAAATAATAAACATGACCTTTATCACACAGCCCAAGGCTGCAGACATTTACTATCCTCTTGTGACCTCCAAACACGCGCTGCTTCACACAATCCGTGTGGAGCGTGGTGATTGCCAAGGCATCACAACATTGACTAGAACCATTCAAGCGTGCAGTGTGTGTTTTGTACAGTACTGTATGTAGCTTTGTTCAGTGTATAACTATGGCTTTGTACAGCGTATATATGAGCAAAGTCCGAAAATGCAAGAACACAACCTCTGTTGACGTTTGGGCTGAAAATGTATGGCAGCATACCACTTTGATTAGTATTTCTATGCAGAATGAGCATAGGTGGTGGGGTTACGGAGCGTGATTTTTCTGAAAATTGTCGCTATTTTGGGTAAAATTTGAATAATTTTCTCCTTTTTTGTGAGTTTTACTCATAATTCCCAGATTGATGCAACCCACCACCTATAGCTCTCAGGACATATTTTGTAAGTATTAGAGTTATTCTAGGATATATAGGAGCTATGATTGCCCTTTTTCAGTGCCTAAAAAGTTTCCTTGTAGCAAAAGCCTCTTTGCGCCGATTTTGACAAATTTTTGAACAATAACAAAGTTTCAACTTAAAGTTAAAAACGAATTTAAATGCGGAAACACCCACTACAAAATAGTATCATTTGAAAGATTCTTTCATAAGCTTTCTTTTGATACTAGAACAAAGTTTCCAGGATGCATGGTTGTGGAGTTATTCTTTTTTTTTGAAATACATAACTAATTTGGGGTGACTTGTCACCCCATATCAGTTGAAGGGTTAATTAATTTAAAGTATTAGAAAATGTATACCAGAAATCATAAAGGCTTAGTGATTCCTTGCCATATGATATATTGTAACAAATATGACTCACCCACCTGACAAGCATGAGATCCCTCCTACTTTAGATACCTTTAACCACCAGTAAAAACGATAAGGCTCTGCTACACAATATTAGCAATCCACAAGCAAAGTATGAGATCCCTCACAGTCATCCTTCTGGAGATATTGTGTTTACACGGTTTTGACCTTGTGACCTCTGGCGACCCCAAATAACCTTTGACCTTTACCACAACCAAACGAAGGAATCTCCTCAATATGGGCAATCTAGAAAGCCCAAAGGCTTGGTGATTCCTTGCCATAGAAAATGTTGGAATTTTCTTGGGAATTCTTGGGAAATTTTGCTTTTCAACCTCTAATGACACCAGATGACCTTTGACCTTTGACCTCCGCAAAACAAAAAGGCTCTTCCTCCAACAATAAAGCATCCATGTACCACGTATGAAATTTATCCAAGCTTCCTACATTTAGAAATCATGTTGAGAAGGTTCTCAGACTATGACCCCAGATGACGTTTGACCTCCAGCAAGGACAACATGGTTCTTCTTCTTACCATAAGGCATGCACATACCAATTATGAAATTTATCCAAGTTTCCTACCTTGAGATATCTTGTTTACAAGGTTTTCAGTGCTTGATTCCCCATGACCCCAGATGACCTTTGACCTCCACCAGATACAATAGGGTTCATCTTCTCACCATAATGCATCCACATACTACATATGATATCTATCCAAGCTTCCTGCCTTGAGGTATCGTGTTTACAAGGCTGTAGGCTTTTGACCTCTGGTGACCTCAAATGACCTTTTACCTCCACCAAAAACAATAGGGTTATCCCTCTCAACATAAAAAGTCTATATACCAAACATGAAAAGTGTCAACCATTGCTACTTTGAGATATAGTGTCTACAAGCCACTTAGGAGATTTTTGCAGTTTAACCATCGGTGACCTCAAATGACCTTTGACCCCCACCAAAAACAATAGGGTTCTTCAAATCAACATTTCAAACCTATGTACCACATATGAAAAGTGTCGTTCATTGCTATCTTGAGATATCGTGTTTACAAGCCATTTTCAAGGTGTTCGCAGTTTAACCTCTAGTGACCTCAAATGACATTTGACCTCCACCAAAGACAATAAGATCCTTCCTCTCAACATGACAAATCTACATACCAAATATAAAAAGTGCCGGTCATTGCTTACTCAAGATATAGTGTTTACAAGGTTTCTGGTTTTTGACCTCTGGTGACCTCAGATGACCTTTGACCTCCACCACAAACAATAAGGTTCTTCCTGTCAACATGACAAATCTATATACCAAATATGGAAAGTGTCAGTCATTGCTATCTTGAGATATCGTATTTACAAGCTAGGCGTCACATACACACACATACAGGTTTTTTTTTTTCCTATCAAGGAGAGGACCTCATTGTTCTTTCCTTAGTGTTTGCCACCTTAACCCTAACCTTAACAATAGATTGTCTATTGTTCGACACCTGCGGAACCCTGAAAACTATTGTTTTGACACCTGGGGACCTCATCTTGAATAGAAAATGTCCTCACCTTGCATGAAATGTTGGGTCCACATACACACACATAAACACACATACACACAGACACGACATCCCCATCGCATAGATTTCTTGCCTGCCTTCGGCAAGGAATAAAAAATGTAACATTCAAATCTTTATTTTACGAGTCTAGCGACGTACCAGTATTCTTTTCCTAACAAAAAACAACTGTTTGTCTTCTCGTATTTTTACCGGTAAAAGTTCTGTAAAGACTTAGGCATTTCGTTAACTGGATAGTCTAACCTGGATCAGGTCTTCTTACCTATTACGTAGATATTTACAGTCGAGCTGCTGGTGACGCCATTGACATCCACAACTGCAATGCGGTAGGACCCCTCATGAGAAATTTGAACTTTTTCAATAATCATATTGCCTGATGGGTCAATATCAAACCCATTCTCAGTAGTGGTGCTCCCTTCCTCGAGGCGGAGAAACGGATTGCTCGCCTGACCTCTGTACCAGAATACAGCAATGAAGTTTGCTGCGTATTCACAATAAATAACTTCTCGTTTTCCCCTCACTAGATTCTTCGTGGAATTGCCGCATGAAGGTTGTTGCGAGAACGTTACATCTGCAAAGTTAAAGTAAATAAATACATTTACATAATTGCATTTGCAAATTCCTATTCAATTTACATATTTCAAAGAATATTATTTTATGATACGTGTCCATTATTCATTCCATTTCTGATGCATCTACAAATTAAATAGAATCAAACAGTCTTATGTATTTCTTCAAGTTAAAAGTGGAACTCTGCCCTATTTAACATTCCATGATGGATATTTCATGATAGGCGTAAAATGACACTCAACCTCAGCCATACAAGTATGCGCAGATTCCGAAGAAAAGATTACTAAACTGATGCAAGACTGATTTAATTCCTTCTGACCGAGAACCAGGCTACTTTAAGAGTAAAACCAGTCAAGTTTTGGATCCAATTTCTTTTCCAGTTTTGATTTAATCAATTTCCGGCTTAATCTTAAACGGACGTTTTAAGTGGTACGTTTCTAGATAAAAATGCTAATTTTATTGCTCAAGCTTTAGCGAACTTTGTTCACCGACCCTAATAATTTGTATAGAATGAGGAAGTGATATTTTAAAATTAGTCGTGGGATGATAATGTTATATCACCTTAGTCTTACTGTTAAGAAAATCAGCCCAAGAAATGAACTAGTTTGCCTACCAATTTTCAGAAACACGAATGCCAACGTGACAAGAGCACTTGATTTCAAAATCACCATTCTTGGCTTCTCGATTATAGCATGCGTACTTCAGTAATTTTGTCTCGTATACAGATATCCACCATATAACACGTCCACTATGAAAGAAGAAAGAACATTATTAATTGCTGAAAATGAAAAGCGCGCCATTCTCTGGTTGTAACAGGAAGGAAATATTAGATGGAGATCCTTCGAAAACTTTAATCTATGCTAATCCAATTAGATTAGCTTCAGAGGGGAGACTAAATCCTTTATTTGGGGATTATTGAACAAAAGGGCACTGAATTCCTTCGTCTAATTTCTAGGCAACCTCATCTGCGCGATCATACCAACAGCGACCCCAACAAAAAGGATTATTTGAAAAAAAAATGCTTCTAACATTTAAAACGACTGTTTATTGCCAAGGAACCTAATTATGCTGGCTATAAACCAGTGCCCATGATTTTTGCAAAGGAGCAAAAGAAGTATAAGACTAAACTTTGATGTCGGTTTTTGACTTATTTTCGCATTCGCTCGCATGATTTAAAAGACACACCCATATTGAGCAAGTTATAGGGAAGTAGACAAATACGCTGTATATAGCGTCGAAACCCTCAAATTAAATTTCCGGCCAAGTGACTGGCAATGTTACGGCAAGGGACAACTTTCGAGCTCTGCTTACCGAGATGCAGCAGACGACGTATCCCACTTGTACTCAATTCTAAAAACCTCTTAAGCTTATTGAAACATCAAGAACAACACCCAAAAAAGATTATTTTCGGCAACTAGTACGGTTCAAAAGAAGATTTTCGATAGATCTCCATCTAACATCACATCTGTGGTTGTAATAGGCCTACAGGATAGAGAGATGGAGCTCACTGGATATTATAAGATGACAGCCATTTCCCACAACATTTTAAGTACATTTAGATATGCGTATAAAAAGAGTTTAGGACTGGTAAAAACTTTTGTGAATAAAAGGAAGGCATTTCATTAACAGAGTGGAACATAATTTTCTTTCAGTTTTCAGTTTATGAGCGGAAATGTTTGGTCCCAATGAACATAAATTATCTTTGTAAATCAGGGTAAGGTCGCTACACACGTGTTTTGGTGGTGTAATCAGAAATAAATTTTAGGGTAAAAAGCTAGGTTGCCAACGTTAACCACCTTTCTCTTCCAAGCAAAATGAACGAATGGCCTTGCAGGGGGATGTTTTCTTTCACCGCCACAAGTAGCTTTACGGGAGTGGCGCTATGGCCTCCCGGGAAGGTTGCCCCTTGCTAAATGTACCTATGGTCACAAATGAGATTTAATGTTTCGTACACTTTACATTTAATATTAAGGAAATGTATCTAATCAAAAGCAAAGTCGCATAGTTCAGCCTGGGCACTTCCGTCCGTTGCGGAACCAACTACGTTGGCTGAGCAATCGATTTGGATGACAAGCTCTAACTAATCAACAAAAGAAAAAAGCCAGAGAACCGGAAGGAACTCCGACGTACTTGAAGTATGATTGAACCGGCGCACTCGTGAAACGCATTGGTGTACAAAACTGAGCTGGAATAAACTATTTTGCCCCTAGATGACCCTACTGTATAAATGTCCAATCTGTTTGGGTTAGCTTTCAAATATTTAGCAGGAGAGCAGTTCTCGAGGCCGGACCGTTGCTCGTGCCAATCCTACATACCGATTTTGTAGCCTGACCTGCCCCCTTCCCAAATACTTCGGAAATCTGTCCCAGGTTTCTCCGAATCATTTCCGAAACCGGCAATATCATAATATTAAAGACATATATAATACTCATATTTTATATTGTTACAGTCGCAACTGCAAATTAAGGCAAAAGAATGAGTTTCATTAAGTAACTTAGGCAGTTACATAAACAAGTTATGCTTGGACATGGTTTCTAGTAAATCAGTTCGGAAAACAGTTCGCTGGCCTTGGTCAGAGCGACGACCCTTATATTATTTTTTTAGTCTGCTCCAAATCAAAAGGATAACTTAGCCGAACTTAACATGGAAAAACTATTTTGCTGAGATAGCCTTGTATGTTCATCTGCTTCAATAGGTTCCGTTTATTGATAAGCTTACTCTGTTGACCACAGACTCTAAAAAGCAGAACAGTATTGGCTTTGTTAAGAGACAGAAGAGTCCCTGACTTTGTCGATAACCATTGCGAACCATTACAATGTATAAATAATATATTCCCTTTACTCTTTTCAAGGAAATAGGCAAACGCCCCAAAATGTGCTTTGAACAAGAGCCAAAAGGGCACTATGGTCCCTTGCCTTTAAGATGATTTTGTATAAAGGGAGTAGTAAGGGAAGGCATGTGTCCCTTTAACCCCAATGACTTTTGACCTCCACAAAAACAATAGGTTAGATATTTCAAAATCATAAACGTACAAACCCCAAGTTTGAGAAAAACTGATCACTCGGTTATTGAGTTATCGTACCACATGTCTCGCATTTAAAGGTGTCACATGCACACACTCATGACCTTTCACTAAATTGTCAATAACTTTAGTTAGGAACATCGTACGAGGGTAGTATAATTACTTTTTTTGGTTCGTCTCAACAAGACAAATCCAGGCGTAACAAAAAACCACAAAGGTCTAAAGGTCAAATGAGGTCAAAGTAGGTCATCTTTGTGCATATGACATAGACCAGTGGTTCTCAAACTTTTTGATGGTGCGGGCCACATGGAGAGGCTGAAAGCAGGTCGAGGGCCGCAGGCGAGGATCTCAGGCTTGAGAGAGGAAAATAATTGGAAAGAGCGAAATACATACTTAAGAGGCCGCAAAGTTAGTTGTATCTACGACAAGGAGAGGCTGAGGTACGAAGGTTTCGTAGAAAGTGGTTTCTCAAGCTGTTAAGAGGGTAGGTTGCCCTTTTGCAGCGTCCAACATGAGTAGTCCGACCTCAGCCCATGGTTGAGATTGAGGTCAGAAAAATTTTGCTTTCCAGGTGCTCTAGATTGCAGGAAATTGCAATCTTTACTACAAATTTGCCCCTTCAGTCATGAATGGCCCCGGACATGGGCCACGCTCCCCGACGCAGCGACCGAGTTCCAAAATGTTGGGAAACGCAGAAGTGTGGCGCGTGAAGCGCGCCTAAAATTACGAGGTTAACATTAATGAAAATATGGGGGAAATGGTCGTCGTTATGGGGCAATATCAAGAAATTTGTCGCTGTGGCTGGTCGTCATCGGGCGATTACATTCTTATCGTACCCATCAAGGCTCCCTGACAAAATTTTTTTCCCGACAATGGGGTCATTCCCCCTGCACCTCTCTCATCTAGCACCACCCGTCTACAACTCTGCGTCTAAGATGCGTGGGTTACCAGAATAGTCCCGTTTTCTGTTTATTATCATGCGTTGGTTGTTTTTTTGTAGAGGAGAAATTATCTGGCATTCCAAACTGAGTGGGCTGCCGACGAAAACCGCACTCTGCAACGGATGAACTCAGAAAAGTTCTTCACTTTTCCTTCGTTAGTGGCCAGCAGGCTATGTGAGCAGGTAGTTGCTATTTGTCAAATAGCAACTCCCTAATGTAAGTAGGCTGTTGATCAGTTATGGTAAAAATCAGTCAGATAGAGAAGTGGGTCCCCTGAGTTCGAGGGCAGCAAGTTCTCAAAAACGAAAAAAAAAAAAAAAAAAACTTTGAATGATTATATTCCATCTAACATAGTTATGCAAAGAGCGAGATCATATATTAAAAAAAAGTCGCAAACACATTGCTAGTACCAAAATTAAAATTGCAGAAATTTTAATTTTAGTAACCAATCAACAAACGTTCAACAAGATACGTTTTTCGCACAATCGCCTCACGTCGCATTTAAATTTTATTGATATACCTTTGCTACAAGTTTTGTTACTACGAACAGGCCTATACAACCACTCCGCAATACTTTACTACATAAATAGATGACACCGTGTACGTAACATATGCTTGTCAATAACAAAGGGGCGCGAAAGAAGTCTTAGCTAGATATGGCTGAACAAGCAATACACCGCACAGTCTGTTACGTGACCCTAGTACCCATTAAAAAGGGCAAACTAAAAGGAGTCCAGTAGTGACTTTGTATTACATCAGTTCCTTTAGACTACGTGTTTTCCTGTCGAATATGATTTGTCTCAAAACCTAAAATCAATTCAGGGGGCGCACCGACAGGGCTCGGGGGTCGCATGCGGCCCAAAGGGCCGCGTTTGAGAATCACTGACATAGACGAACACAACTTTCCATTGTGCCATCCCCCTGTGTCACTTGGTTATTGAGTTATCGCACCACATGCCTCACATTCCAATGCATCATTATACACACACTCCTGAGCTTTCACTTTAATATCAATAACTTGAGTTAGGAACATCGCAGGAGGATAGTAAAATTGCCTTTTTGGTTCCTCTCAACTAGACGAATCCAGGTATCACAAAAACTCGCAAAGGTCAAAGGTTCAAATGAGGTCAAAGTAGGTCATCACGTGCACTTTACATAGACGAAAAAAACTTTCCAGTATATCATCCCCCTTGAATGTTTCGTTGGCGAGGTATTAATCAAAATATTACTTTCTGACTTTTCGACCCTTTCAGATTATTTCGGCTAATGTCACAATATTTCCATCTCCTACCAATCGAACTTATCTTAAAATTATGTCACAGAAAAGTCACAGAAAACTCACTTTATTGCCTCTAGTGATCCCAATGACGTTTGAACTCCACCAAAAACAATAGGGCACATCTACTCAATATGATACACATACACACCAAGTTTGAGAAAAAAATTGATTAATTGGTTATTGAGTTATCGCACCACATACCTCGCATTCTAATGCGTCAAATGCACACACACATATACACATACGCCGACTTTACAGCATAGGTTTCTTTGTTGCACAAGGAACTCCTCTTATTGCATAAAATGCACCTCTTAAGATGTTTTGAACATAATTATTACAAATTATAGGTAAAGCAAATAGGTCAATCCATGTGCAACCATCAATATCTATTGGCATATACACGTTTCTGCATAAGTTCGAAAGAATCGACTTATGTAGTCGGAAGCTGTGAATTAACTGAGTATCATCAGCATAGGCAAAACCTTTATCAAAATAAGTAGAAATGACTTGAATAAAGATGCAGTGTACCACGTAAAACACATCGGACCTTGAGCGCCCTGCGAAACGCCATGCTCGACAGGATGTTTTTTTCAGAATATACACTATCCAGTGAGACCAACAGTATCCTGTTTCCGAAGTACCTGATAAGCCAATTGCGAGCAGTGTTCTCAATACCAAATGCATGTTCCAAAATGGTTACTACAATAAAATGATCAACTGTATCAAAAGCGGAACTGAGGTCCAAAAGTACCATCCGCACAATCTTCTGTTCGTCGATAGACTGAATAATTTCTGAATGAATTTTGAGTAAAACAGTCCCAGTGGAACAATCCTATATTTCAATAATTCAAATTAGGAAGACAGCACTGCCCCTTTCAATCAAAACTCACTTTATTGAAATCTTAATTTGTTTCCACAGCATTAAATTTAAAAGACAGTGAAGAATACTTCGATACAACCTTTAAGGTCTAACACGTGTCACTTTCCCTATTTTACAAGACCAATGCACCAACTGATAATGCCTGACTCAGTGTCGTATTATGGGCGCTAGGGGAAGCTTGCACTAAGTACCAGACTTGTTGTAGGGATGCCATGCATGCAACAGCCGAAGAATTCACGGTAAATAATTAAAAAAAAAATAGATAATGTTATGAATCCAACGATTCACCCAAAGATAACGCCACTTTTGATCTAGAAAAACTTAGAAAAAGAAAAAAAAATATTGAGGTGTAATTTCTCCTCTTTGGAAATATCCCCTACATTGCACCCAAAACAATCGGTAAATAATAAGGACTCCTTAAGTCCATGTAATCAAATTAACAGTGTGCCTGTAAGTGTACCAAGTGATGATACATGGGTCCTCATTTCAACTTAAAAAAAATACAGTGATTCCTTATCACAGCAATCAGACAGAGCACATTGTTTTAGATTCATGGAACTTCGGTGTCCTCAGCCAGTTTTCAGGACCTCATAACTAATGCGCCAACAAGATCCCATTACGATAACAACTTTACTTGGAAGTATTCAAAGCCCCTAACCTTACGTAGGTGAAAACTTGGTGGAACTTCGTTAGCGTACTGAGATAATGAGGTCAAATTTCATTTTTTTAAATGTTGTGTTTTTACGCTTCCGAAACTCTTTGCGACAACATCACAAACCATAAACCATTTTAGTAACAACATGTAACAGAGAGTGTCCCTAATAAAACAAGAGCAACAACATTGCCACTGCTCAGCTTGTCCTAGGTAATCAATAAGCGTGCATTCAATTTTCGATTGGGTTTGTAACTCAAGTTATCAATACGTAAGTTCAAAGAAAACAAGGAGATAAATATAAATGTAAAGAAATAAATATTTATTGAACTCCTGAATCACCGATAGAATGAATTTGGCACGCAAAGTTGTTAAATACTGTACTAGTGTTTGATTGGACATCGTGCCTGAATATCGCAGCGGTACTGGGGAGGAAGCCGACTTGAATGACATTAACAGCAGTTGATCGGTAGCGCCACGTATACCAATCGAACCTGATTTTACTGATTCGCCTTTTTCTTCCCGACTCTTGATAGATTCGTTGTAACGTGACCTTAACCTGCGGGAGGGGTGGTTGCAGTCCTAGCAGACTGATTTCCCAAGCAAATGAAGAAGAAATCAGGCAATGCTGAAATGTTCGATTCCTAATTATGTTCTCAAGGCCCTCGGAACCTAGGAAAACGCAAACATAGCCCCAGGCTTCTTTTCCCAAAATCTTCTTGCACGGACGCGTTAACCTTCTCCCTGATCACTGCATTACACACAACATGCTTAGCCTACGAAAATTAGCCTATGATTACATTTCGATACACGCTAAGTTTCTGTACCCTTTAGTCTCGTTTTCTCCTGCAAAATTATTTTACTGCTTAACATTTTTACGATTGGGATCTACCAGGCAGGCTATTAATCGTCGCCTAAAGAACGATTTTTAGGGCCGGTGACTGAATGTGTCGCAACCGGGTTGTATAACCACGTTTGTAGGGAGGGAAAACACGCTCGCGTAACAACCAGGCTCAGGCTATCCCCGGTGGGCTTGAAATATCATCTCACATGGCCCCTCACACCAGCTTCTGGTGCGACGTTTGAACGAAGAATACGTAAGTTTGAATGGTACCTCCTGCAGTGTCGGCGCTTCCTTGTTACTGCAAAATTTCTGCCTCCGAGAGGCTGACATATGGGACACGTCTTCAAGAGTGTACGTTTTCTTTCTCAAACCGTAGATTGTTTTGAAATGGAAGCACAACCTCAAAGTTTCAAATATGTAGCGTTACATTTTCAATCAAGGCGCTACTTCCTTTAAAATGAGGGTGGGAGTTCCTCTTCCCCTTGCACCATTTCCTGGGCAACGTTCACCTTAACTTGAAGTAGTATACCCGGGCATCCCAATTCACGCGTAGCCCCTTTCTACCATGTGACAATATTTTTATAGGCCTAGTACGTTTTCCAAATTCAAGAAGAATAACTTTAAGGGACACCGCAGTCACTCCTGAGTTAGTATTCAGAGTTAGTATGCCCAGTCTTCCTACTTGATGAGTGGCCTATTTTGAGCATGTGAAAATATTTTTGTTAGTGATTTGTGAAATTCAAGGAGAATTACTCCTTACTTTACCTTCAGTTTGTAATAGGCCTTATGGCCACAAACATCTTCAGAGGTGCTTGTAAAGCAATAAGAGGAGGTTCGTTTGCAATTAATTTTGGATGACTGCCTATTGTTTTTAAGGCTTTTGTTTACCTTAAATATTAAATATTTCTGTCCAGATGTTAAAACTAAAAGATTTTTAAGATTAAGGTAATATTTTATTTACAATTAAACTTGAGGCTAATGCTTACCCCCTTAACATTTAAGCCAAACACTTTACACCATTCTACAATGCAAACTACGCCTCGTATGCAACTGGATTATCATTAGGACTTACAGTAGGCTAAGTTGAATATGTGTGTCTCTGCCCTACATATGCCTTGTTTGATTTTTGTTGGTAGATATATTTTACTTTGAAAAATTATTGGGACGATGTTGGCACAGAACCTTAATTAAGTTTCAAGTTCATACCTGAAACCAATTTTATCCTATGTAGGGCAATTTCACATTTCATGAAGCTTGGAGCAAATGCACAGGCAAACTTTATCTCATTAAATTTACAATGTTTAATGTTTATATGTATACTAGTATGGAGTTGTCCAAACAGCATCTCCCTGTGATAAGTGAGACCCTAAAAAACGTTGGGTTCAAAGGTTACAATGAATTAAAAAAATTACAACGGAAATGATAATACAATGCACAATAGGGTCGTTCGTATGATATCAACGAATTCCCTGGGCATTTGAACAGATCGCCTCAAAGAATTGGCTAATTTTGGACCTTTTGAAGCAGCATTGTTTATGGGTTAGGGAGAAATGCAAATGTGAGCTTTCTCGCCAGGCGCCACCTTTTGTGGCCTCAACCCTGTAAAGGTTTTTTTTTTTTTTTTTTTCTCATGCACAAATAAGCAGGCCATCGTATTTTCCCTACTTCGAAAGATATTTGGGACGAAAATTGTCACTTCACTTTATTTTTGATAAAAATAACCAAGTTGAAACTTCGATCCATATGGCAGTATAATCTAGAATTATGAAATGTGATACTTTTGATATCTTCAAGAAATTTTGATATGCTGCACCTGCAAGTGCAAAATTAAGCACCTCAGAATAAAGACCTTAACGAATTCGAGATGCACACACGTACCACACAGTATGTATGTACAGTGTATAGCGTACATTAGTACAACTGTTACACTAGTTAAGCACGAGGCTTTCATTGGAATTGTAACTGGCAAAATTGGATTGATAGAATTTTTTTTCCAATTTATCCCCAAAAATTGTATTATAACTTGCACTCAGCATGCCTTTGCAATGTCCCAGTCACATGCTGAATAAGCAGCCATTCACAATATTGGGCTATATTTAAAAAGTGTGCACTGTACAGTATACTGCATAAAGTATGTTATATACTATACAAATGTGGCTGAAATACTTGGAAATCTCAAAGATCCTTATTTTGAGGTTGCTAACTTCTGAACGGTGACCATGTAAACATAAAACATTGCAAATTCGTTGAGACAAAGTTTGCTCGTGCATTTGCTCCACACTTCGTGTGACACAAAATTGCTCCAAATGTGATAAATTCGGTAGTCTGGTATGACCTTTGACCTTAATTAAATTTGTGCGCCAACATTGTCCCTGTAATTTATCAAGTGAAATATGCTTAAAAACACAAAAAATCAACGAAATATGACAAAACACTGATGGGATCATGTTGGCGCAGATGTTATCGATTGCCCAATGTGCCACTGCGAAGACAGTTTTACGGTGTTATGCATGATTAACCGATACTTCGAAAACTTTCAAAAATTATTTCCATTAAAGGGAAATATTGCGTTTGAAAAAATATCATAAAGTGGCACAATGTAATTCCATTGTGGTCTATTCCCTTTTCCAAACATGAATCACAAATAACTTGCAGCAAATTAACACATATCTCACGAAATATGGACAAAAAAAGAAGCAACAATTTCCTCATTGAACCGGCTCATTATCGAACGGATAAGCCTACCACATGCAACGTTAGCTCTCCACATTCATCTAGGAAGAGAGTTATGCCGGGTCATATTTACACTTATTACGCAATGTGTGTTGACCTCGCTTACCCAAAGCACTTCCCACGACCCTGTCTGCCTGTCCTTCATACTTTCAACAAACTATCACCACAGTTTTCGTACAGCCTGTGCTGTACTGTGGAATTTTGCAGCCCACCCAGGGAGATTCAGTACCATCTCCCTGTTCACCATGCTGTTCACGTAGAAGCACTATATCCGAGGTCCCACACTGTGTTCATAACGGTACCAACGTGGTCTTTATTTGAGGAATACTACTTGAACATAATTTTTTACAGAGTTGCCTCACAGGTTCGTAAAATTTTCTTTTTGCTTATAGGGGATAATTACCGATCGTAGCAGTTGTTGAAGCACCAACAATGTCTTTCACATCTTGCTGTTTTGAAAGAGAAGCAACCTGCTAAGGCCCAAGGGCTACAATTCGAATTACAGTAACTAATAGCTATGTATAGTCAGGAAGTTGTTATTCAAATAACAAATCCCTGGTAAAGTACTGTATACCAGGTAAGTTAAAGACCCCCTTAGTATACTAACTGTAGTTCAATACAGACAGTGTAGTAACGATTCTCCTTAGTTTCTTCTTATTTAACGACCATTTTGCTAGTGCTGTAGAATGCGTTTGTAATTGTCTTACGTAACGTGATGAATTGATTTGATTGGTGGACTTCAAGTCAGGAATGACGAAAGTGTGGTCATGCATACATAATTGTTTGGGTGAACAAATTTGTCAGTTGTTACAGAAAGGTTAATTACTTGTTAACTAGTGCTCACCGGCTAGATTTTTTTCGCAGTTACCAGTCTCTTTCATCGAAAGGGACCTGATCGTTGGTAAAACAGGATAGATCCAATAAAAAGTCTGACAAACGCAATATTTCCCTTTAACTGTTTCCAGAGATCGCAAGCTGCTTTTTGCTTTTTAGCTCAGCTGAAAGCTTCAGCTGAGCTGGGGCTATCGCACGCGGAAAATGTCTCTCAGTTTTCAACATCGTGTTTAAATGCGTGACATTTCGTTATTTCCTCATAGATTTGACTGGAGCTTGGCTGACGTGTAGGTGAGGAACATATCTTAATGATGCAACCATTTTTATAAATATAAACGTCATTTGACCTCGAAAGAGGATCTAGGTTGCAAAGAGAATGTGGTAAAATACTGATGAGATCATGTTGGTCCAGATGTTCATGACTGCTCAATGTGTCACTGCAAAACCAGTTTTAGACTATTATGCGTGAAATACTGATACTTTTTTAACTTTCAAAAGTTTATCTTAAACTGTTTCCTGATATCCCAAGACGCTTTTGTTGTTTGTTTGTTTGTTTTTTTTTTTTATTTATTAGAAGTACACTCTCTCGGTTACATGTTGTCACTTAAATTGTTTTGTTGACGCACAGAGTTGCGAAGATGTAACATTTTAAAAAAAAAAAGATGACTTTTTACCTCTATTATCTCAGTGTGCAAAGAGATTCCACCAAGTTTTCTCTTAATTTTGGTAAATGGCTTTTAGTTCTTTCAAGTGAAGTTGTTTATTCAATGAGATCTTGTTGGCGCAACAAGTTATGAGGTCTTGAAAGATGAATGAGGGCGCTGTTCATCAAGGTTTCAGGTCAGCGTTACATGATGCGCCAACGAGATCCCAACATTTTTTCCTGTTTTGCTGTGTGTCAACCAGATGTTTTCAAAATATGATTTCATTTCATTGGGACATGTTTGACGCACACATTTACATTTATTGGAAAATGGCTTATAGTTTCGATGATTTATTCTACTATAAATTTCATGGGTTTTTTACTATAACATCAAAAGTTTAATGAACCTAAAAATTGTGCTTTGCCATATTGGTGTGATATGGTATCACAGTATTTTTTTAAAGTTGGTCTGGGGACCCATGTTTCACGACCCTCCAAAATGATATATGTTTTACATGCACAGAAACCGCTTTACGAAGCTTTAGAAAGATGGCACTATTTAACATCTGAGGTACCTCACAAAGACAATAATTTCTCAAAGAATACAAGGCGTAGGTCCCTTCTCTTAGACTGCAACTCTTGCCTTCCGCGCACCCACAAAATAGTGACGATTTGTGAAACATTATCAATTCAAAGCTTTGTCAATGATAAAACAATTTTGGAACTAGGTCAAGCCTTACATGTACCCTTCCCCCTTATTCACGATGGCTACGGCCCTGCGGTGTTTAGCTGGGCCAGGCTATACTAGTTCAAAACACTACAATAACACATCCTTATGGTATATTCACCTTATTGAATTCGAGTAAGCTGCGCATCAATACACGCCAAATTGTGGATGAATATAGAGCCCAACCACCTTTACATATTATTCTTGTATCAAGTTATCTATTTTTATTTCCCTGTTTATATGTTATATATTATTGTTCCCTTAAACTACAAAAGGAAATTATTTTATAGTCATGCGATATGTGCTTAGGAAAAAGCAGACTACTGCAAGCGTGCATCGTTTAAGCTCGGCTTATGACTAAATCGGATAATAACTCTGCAATTCTACTAAAGCAACACGTCTACACCTGTACAAATGATACTGTACTAGTATTTAACGTACAGGCTAACAGACTTAACGGTATAATTGTCGTTATAAAATGGAATGAAATTTCTACATCAATTACAACCTGGGTAGTTCTACATAAATTAAAATCGGAGACAACATGACTCTAATTTTTATATCAATAAATCATTTAAAAAAGAAAATTGAGACAATCAAGATGGCTCCGTTGTCATGTACTTTATGACATGTAGTTTATCATAGCCAATGATACTGTTATTGATATGATCAGAATGAAATGTAATTCCAATCAGCTTTTTTTAATAGTCCCTTTTATCCAAAAATGGAAGGGTCAATTAGGGGTAGTAATTACAGAAAACTTAACCGAGAAGACGACGATAACACAAAACTCGAAAATGTTATTTGGCAAAAATGCATTCCAATGTTGTAAACACTCCAGGGTGGATGTGTTTCCAAGCGATTGGTTATTGGATGCCCATGTAACCATTTTGCAACAAATCAGAAAAAAATACATATGCTCTAATATTTCACTCTGTCAATGGAAAGCAGAGCTAGAGAGAGAGGTAAATTTTTTTTTCTGTTTTTTTCTTTAAATCATCATTGCTGTAACTCGAGCGTGGTGTGGAAATGATGCCCTTTTTTGGTTTAAAAGAGGCGTTTGGCGATGACGGGGTGGTCAACCAAATTGGCAATGACACAGAAGAAAGACATATAATACTTGCCACACACGGAGAGAAACCTGTGTTTTCTACTGGAAATAACACTCAGCTGTGCAAACATATTCGATTGCAATGTACGTACCCTAAGCAGAAAAGTTCATAAGAGAATGTTGCAGAGATTGAAAAAGTCGATCTCATAAATGTCTCCTTTCTCTTTTCAGAACTCTTCTGTATGAGATTTCATAACAATGTTATTTAAATGTTCATTGAAAATGGTCGAATGAGTAATGATTTGTAAGGTCACTCTTGCATTTCTTTTATTGACAGAAGTGTTTGTTTTTCTAAAGCAATTTATTAATCATGTTTCAAAATTTGATCATTAGATCCCAGATAAGAGCACGTTAATTTGCTAGTCTAAAAGAATCGACTCCTTGAGCCTGAAGTTGCATTATTTGATGCCATGATATGTAGTCTAAGCAAAATTTGGCATAATGTGACAACTTTAAATTGAAAAGTAATGTTTGTTTACGTCCTTCAAGTTCGACTTTACACAAGTGAGAAGGAAGAGCTTTAGAAAAATACTTCAAATTAGAAGCTTGTCAATTTGGCCTAAATGTTTATACATGTATCGCCAGAATAGCAAATAGCGGCTCAAATAACTGAATAAGGCGGAACAGACAACCCCCTTCCGGCCCTTCCACCGCTTACAATGCACCTACTACCGACAAGATATTCGCGGCATTCACTATTGTATTATATCCATCTCTCCTCTGTGAAGATACATGTTTCAGCGATAGCAATGGCTGCTCCAATGCATCGTTACAAAAGATTTTTTGAAAAACCAGTGCCTAACGCAATAAAAGATATAGGCCTAACCCTATGCTGAAGATGCTAGACTTATAAATTGTTCTAACACCATTATTATAATTTAATATTTTTACTTGCTGACTCTCACTAGTGAAACGTCTAGTATAATCGATCGTCATACTCATGTTGTTTCAAACCTACTTTTGAAAAACTGAGTTATACATGACTACTATTTTTGCAGCAACAATCGTAGGCTAAACGATTTGCTTGACTTTGATGCTCCGTAAAGAAAGCACATTATATCCGAACATGGATTCGCTTTATTATGCTTGTCTGCCACCATGACTAACAACTATTGTTCAACCATTGGACTTTGGAGTTAAACAACATCAGAACCATCAATGTTAAACACTTTAACTATACCATAAAAGTTTTGAAACTTACATGCAAACTTTACTCACAGACCAGCATCTTTATGACAATAAGCTACAAGGAATAAACTGCAATACCGGGCTGAAGGCAGCAGGCAAACCTAGCAGGCAAACTCCACACTATTTCTACGTAAGTCAGGTGAACAACAAGCAGGTCGAGCGGCAACGGAACTGGCAAAGTGCGGTATCTCAAACAGAATAGGGTTGCTAAGTTCATAGGGGGATTCCGTGACGACATCGTAGGTGTAAAACATGATAAGCCTATAGGCTATATTTATCAGTAAACGTTTGAATATACTGAGGACGTTGGGCAACGAATGATGTATCTAACTGTAACATATTTTTTTTTTTTAACAAAGAGAAGTTTTTGTTACATTCGACTGCATGATTCCGTTATGATAGTAATACATAGCCTGATGCAGTCAAAATTAAAGGGGATGGAACTTGTGACTACCGCTGTGGGCAAGGGTGGACACTCAGCCCTCTGTCTTTCCCTGCTTTTTCGAGTGTCGCGATCCGAGTCTGGGAGTCACAGCAAGGGTTATTCCTCACAAATGGGAGGACGGAGAATTGCTTGTATTGCAGAGTTATATGATGCATGGGTCTGAGATGCCCTTCTTTTAGAGAGGAGAGTTTTACTGAGGCCGCCGCTGTTCTGTTCACTGTTCTGTCATAAATCGTAAATGTTTGTCAAAATATCATATAATATTCACACGCTCTGGGAGCTTTAATCGTTTAATTCTATCTTCCTTAAAAGGGAAAGAGCAGTCATCTCAAATCTTTTTGGAGACATCAGCTTAACGTCTTGTACAAATTGTCAGACCGCTCACTGTTATTCGCTCAACGAGTCATCAATACGTTGACCAGTCACGTCACCCTAAACAAAATCGCCCTTTACAAATTTACTTTCAGAAAATTCCCCCTCAACAATGCGCCCGCGAATAAAAGAGTCGTCCCTCGATTAGTATCATGCAATCATTAAAGAAGAATTTAAACTTTACCGAAAATTATGAAAAATAAAATTACGACAGTTTTTGAAGTTGACAATGTGAGGCAATTGATGAGGCAATATATGATTGTAATTGAATTGTTGGATTCGTGCAAACTACTTTGTTTAGTACCTTCAGTTTAATATGGCATATTTTTGTTTGGATATTAAATCATTAATTAACTTGTCATGGAAATAAGAGGCATGTTGTCCACTCCCTACTCAAAAGATCTGACTGTGCAATGAATGGACATGTCAATACCTTATCTGATGTACTTATTCAACTACTCAAAGTTGCTCACTAGCCAGGCATGCCGTGATGGTCCTTTTTATAAAAGTTCAACAAAGACACCTCATCAGATCAAAGGCGGCATGGGGTATATCTGGTATCAGACCTCGTTACCTGATC
>WURT03042521.1:0-11809 GCA_009936505.3 Holothuria glaberrima
TCCTAAGTCTCATGCAAGGTAATGTTGTTACAGACGTTTTATTTGCCTCTATTGCGGTAAACGTAAACAAATTAGACCAAACTATCACGGTAACGAAAGCTACCACCACAAAACACAATGAGACGAGGTATCAAAAGGTGTCTTTTCAAGCGAATGATATTCATCCTGCAAAATTTCTTTCATTTTGTAACTTTAATTAGTTTGCCTAAAAGATCCCTTTCCCTTAAAGATCCCTTTCCCTTAAGATTCAAATATTAGCTTGCCTAAGAGTGCACCGATGGTAACATCTTTTCTGGATTCAAACCTCAAGTAAATGTTTTTAGGATCACTGTTACAATCTACCCGTAAGATCTTCGACATGTGGTCATCGAGTTGTTGAAATTTATAACACACAGGATCACCTGTAGAGAAAATACAAAAAATATTTTTGCTGTCTATTGCCGATGTGTTTCAACCATGAATAAGAAAGAATGAACTAAGATATTACATTTTTAAAGCAGCCTATTATTGCAAAAGAGTGAATTTATTGTTTTTGGACAAGAAAAATATTTGTTTAATTGTTATCATATAGTAAAGTAATTTTGTTTGTATCAATTCCATTAGATATACTCACCAGAAGCCTCCCAAGCTACAACCATTAATCCCATGCTAAACAGTGTAAAATTTATCTTGAATTGAACCATTATGAAAGCGACGATCATATATGAAGTATTGTTCTCGTAGACACGATCTTTAATCTGGTGAGAAAGAAGGAACTTCCAATTAACTTTTAGTTCCCATAATCTTGAGTCCATGTGGGCAAGAACATCTTACTGAAATTTTGAAACAAACTAACATAATGTTTTCAAACTTAGTGGACAGTATGTTTTCCTTAAGTAGGTACAGGGGTATACAAAAATGGTCAAATTGTGATTTTCTGTAAGTACTTGTGCTTTAATGTCATTTAACGATATGTTGTAAATACATTGCTGCTTTGAGGACACCACCTTCTGGCCCTCACAGCAAGTTAGCGTCAACGCCAATCGAAAAGTTGGGGGACATTGATTAAGGAACATGAAAAAAATATATGAACATATATGTGGAATTTGTCCTCAACCCTCAAAGAGTGGAGGACATGTCCCTCGTCCCCACCTTTTACACCCACGCCCACTGGCGTGTTGGCCCTGGACCACACCCGGGATACTAAAGCGAGTGCCTTGACCCATGTCTTAAAACGTCCTCCCTGTCAAAGAGGTATGGTTTTCTTTTATCCTTAATATTGAAGGCCAATGCCTTTGAGTCTTCACGCGAATTAGCTTCTCATGAAATTGGGGCATTTGCTAAGCATTTCCCTGTACTCTGTGTTTCCTCTAAGTACAATCGAAATGCTATTGACTGCTAACGTCACCTGCCTGCTTGTTCTACGATCACTTTTAGAATACTATGCCACTGTGGTAGATTCTGCAGTGAAGTCGAGGGTTTCAAAATTTCCAGTTTCTTTTAGAATGTTCTTTGCTTTCTGTAGTATATTACCAAAGATCACAAAGCGAACCCAGATAAGGTACCTTACAGTATCAATCAAAACCCCTTTCTTGTACTGTAGCAGTTTATCAAATACTTCCTTCTTTCCATCACAGGGGCAAGTAATGATTATTGTTTTGCATTTCGTAAATTTCCTTTTGTGCTGCTAGAGTTGTTAGATTACAGAATTCAATCCCCATCATGCATTACCCAACCGATATAATAGCCGAAAGCACCAAAGTGCAATATTGCACCTATGATGATGACTTTTTTGCAGGTTTTATTATGTACACTTGCCCCTATGTAGAGCCTGCTCCCCGCCCTCCTCCCTTCATTATAATACTCGTTTTGCAGTTTCTGTGATGAGACATTATAACAAAGCTAAGAATTAAAACGCCCTCTTTAATTACACAATGTTTATTGGCGCCTTCGTGAAAAGTTTTGAGTTATCCAACGATTTCATGATCAAAGTGTTGTCCCAATAAGAAACCCTCATATTATTTTTATGATTCCGTTCACTTTAAACAAGATACTTTTGTCTTAGCAAGGCTTTTTGCCAAAAGTTCTCCTAGGCGTCAATATTGCTTGTTATTTTGTGTCTGGAAAAACATTGAACGAAAAAAAACATAACAAACATTGGCGTAGCTAGAGTGCATATTTATGCAGATGGCAAAGAGCAATATTTGGCTACTAAGTCAGTTATGATAGAGGCGTTGATTTTGCCTCTGAGAGTGAACGAGAGTATGCTAAAAACTTCTTTGTCAGTCTTAGGGTGGGGTTTAAGGCGAGGGAACCCCTTAAGGAATTTTGAAGAAAACCTTAGCGCTGCGATACAAAACGGAACTTTAGGTGCCAATATTTTAGGGTGAAATGAACCTTTCAAAACATTTTTAAATTTTTGAGGGTCAGGTAATCACTCCTATATGAATGACATGCGGCTATCATGGGTAGTTTATAAATTTCAAATACAGGCATCACCGTTGGCGCTACTGGAAAAAGGGCCAGTGGCAAATGACTTTCAGGGGAGGTTGCATTCCCGTAAGGTGTGACCGACGAAGCCAGAAGCGGTGCATTTAGGGTCCTCTAAGAACTTCCCTTACAAAAATTCCCAACATATTTCCTACAGGAAATAAGTATGTGGGATTTATGAAGGATTTTGGGCATGTTCTTGTAGGAAATGGTTTTCCAGTAGGAAATGGTTCCCACATAGGAAATTACTTTCCTACGTACGAAATCACTTCCCACATGGAACTCTTCCATTTTATGACGGGACTTTCATCATCATCATCTTCTAATGGCCATGAGCATGCACTGACTTTTGGGGACCTGTGCAAATGGTGCCATGGCTATGTAAGTTCAAAGCACTAAAAAGGTCATTCATCCTTTGAGGAAGCAAGTGATATGACTAATTAGTTCCATTAAGTATAAGATACAAGATGACAACTGAATGTCTGCATGATTAATTGCTAATTGTTTTTATGTTGCTTCTTTTAAAAATGACTATAAACAGCAGCTCTACAACCAACATCCACTTTGCTGAAAAAAGATGAAAATATTTCTCTCTTGTAGGTTATTCACTAGCACATTCAGACAGCTGCATGTATGCATTCATTGTTACTGCATGCAGTTTAAAATTCCTGACAATAGTTTAACATGCATGGTTCAATTCAAGTGTAACCGACACAAAATGTAGTCCAAGGAAAATCAAAGGCAAGTACAGTAGGTTAAATACTCCAGTCAATATGTCGGATTCTGTCTGTAAAGAATGTCCCAAAGAAATAAAATGATCGACAACCAGATGGTTTCATGACACTTTTTGAATACTCGACAGTCCTGATGAGCTGTTCTACACCAATATTTTCTCCAGATTATAAACACTGAGTGTCCAATACACAACTTTTTTTCACTACAACTACAGAGTAACCTACACTGTACTGCTACTACCATGGAGTCTGTTACTACACTGATGCAATATACCACACTGCTAATGTACTAATATACTACAAGTCAAATCCATGGCTTCATCTACAGAGAAAGCATTTCAAAAGTCCTTTGGTGTGACACAATAGGCTTTACTGACCAGTCACAATGGACTTCCCTTGATTCATCCACTGCATGAAGTAGACAGTATGTTAGGAATACACTCTTATTTCCTACAGGAATTGGTGAAACTTTCCTACGTAGGAAAGTAGCAAGTTCCTATGCCGGAAAATTGAAATTCCTGTAGGAATTTGATAATTCCTTCATTACATGGAAAATTCCTACAGGAATTACTCTTTCCTACATAGGAAATTTATAGCAAATTCCTCCTGGTAAGTGTCCCTAAAAAAGCCCTGTTCCTAATATAGCCCTTTTGTAGTAATATTTTATTTTTAGGCATTCACCCTCTTATTTCGCAAAACAGGTATACGAGTGGTTAAAAAGCAAATCGTTACGCAAACTTTGAGCAGTCAACAGCCAGAATCGAGTTTATCTACGTTATTTGCCGATCAAGTGAAAAAGAAAGGGATTTTTGGAGATGCGAACTTTGACACTGTTATAAATCAAGGTATTTTACTTATATGAGAAAGTATAAAAAGCGATGAGATAGGTCAACAAAGTAAAATTGATTTCACTGTTACTTCTGCTAAGTGAATGTAGGCTTAGAATTTCCACACAGTTTGTAAAAGGCGTTACACAAGCCATTGCTATTGATCTGTACTGCTCATAATAGTGTTCTTTATATGCCCCTCCCCCCTAGCCACAACATTGTCAAGGTATGTGCATCAAACCAATGGAATGTGCTGACTTCATGATACCGTTGGGGTTGGTATGAACAGAAACTCTTGGGTGAAATACATTGGAAGGGTATTTTAAGAATAAACCAAGTAAAGGACAGAAAGAGATATTTTACTTCCCCCCTTCCCCAGGTTTCTTCGCTGCCTTCGACATCGTAAGGTCAATTTTTATTACCACACGTGAGGAGTAAATGAGTGCTAATATTGGGTAGTACATGGCCTACTAGGCATAGGTAAGGCATTACGTGTTCGGTCCCGTTACGGTGTTTAAAGGTTTCACCCGGGCAAACGAAGTTCTACCCGGGTTTCACGTGACCAAATTGTACCATGGTTATCTCCTATTTTTATAGTTGAGTTGGCTTACTGCTCGCACTGTGAAACCCCTTTATTTTTTAAACTTGACTGAAGTTACCAAACTTATCATTTCATTTCACAGATGCAATAACTAACTTCCTTGCATGCTCTTGTATTCACATTCCCAGTTGGTCTTGGCATGGCTACCCCCTCGTCATATTTCATTTCCAAGATTACTGTCCACCTAGTTGTGGTCAAATTGTTTACACTTGAGCGAGCCCTTCATTGCATGGCAGAGTGGACAATTTAGTAATTACTTGCCTGGCCGGTAACAAATTCAGTTAAAAAGTGTAACCGTTCCGAACGCCTAATGTAAGTTATGCATGGGAAAAGGCCTTAGTTAACACCCAAAGACTCACTGCAAGACTTCTCATTCCAGGCAGTAAGCTATTTTTCAGTGAAGGGTCTGTCAAATAAGTTGAGATTTAAGTGGTTGGTTACGTACACTATCGCATTACACAGTCTGCTTACACACCCATCATTCATTAATATATTTTAAGAGTACTTAGTGCTATCCTGCTAGTTGTTAGTCATGTTAATTGACAGGCCGGCTGCTTGTATAATAAATCAAAAAGTGTAAACTACTATCTATTTTTGGGGGAAAGGGGCAAAGTAAAAAATACTCTGCTCATGTCGACTAATCATCTATTTACTTAAAATTTTTCATCTTACTGAAAAAAAGGAAAATGTTATGTAAATAGATGATTAGTCGACATGGAACTTGCTATCCAGAGTGTGAGCAGTGGTAAAATGGGTTACACAATGGCTGCCAATCAATTTCACGTACAACGGAGTACTTTGAGACGCAAGGTGAAAGACTACAAAGATAATTGTGATAAGCCTATCAGTACACCAATGGGTCGAAAGACAACTCTAACTCCACAAGCATAAAAGGAACTCCGTGACTATGTTCTACTATTAGAATCGCGAGGTTTTGGCTACACTACACAATAGCTGCAAAAACTGCGTTATGATTATGTAACTGGCAACAGAATACCACATGTTTTCAATCAGCAGTTAAAGGTAACAGGGCGTAAATGGTTAAATGGATTGTATCACGTAACCTTGACATTTCCTAGCGTAAAGCAGATGGATTGTCCCCTGCATGTGCGCAGGGTATGAATAGACCAAAAGTGAATGATTTTTTCGATAAGTATGAAGTCATTTTTGATCAGGAGAATATGCGTGAGTTACCCACAAAAATTTACAATGCTGATAAAAAAAGGACTTCAGCTTTCAAATAGGCCAGGGCACGCGAACTTGGGAAGAAAGGAAAGAAATCGATTATTTCTCTGACGAGCACGGAGAAGGGAGAAACTGTAACAAGCATGGGGTGTTGCAGTGCTGCAGGTAACCATATTCCCCCATATGTCATCATGAACGGTGTTGGGAGGAAACCAGAATTTTGTGATGATCTAATTCCAGTTTCTGTACTTGCTATGAGTGACACAGGTTACATCAACACAGAGGTGTTTTTGGATTGGCTGGCACATTTCCGCAGAAATGCCAAACCTGGTAAGGTTGTTCTTATTGTTGATGGCCACAGCTCCCATGTGAAAAGCTATGAAGTGATCAAGTACTGTATCAACCATCCAAAAATTTGGTTTGCTTACCCTCATCAACAACAAAATACTTGCAGCCCTGTGACAGATCTTGGTTCGGACCTCCCAAGACAGCTTGGCAAAACGTGACAAATGTTTGGATGAGAAATCACTCTCATGAAGGCATCACAAGCCTTAGCTTTGGTTTACTCTTTAATTAAGCATGGGTAAGAGCATCTACAGTGGCTAATGCTACAAATGATTTTAAAGCATGTGGAATTTATCTGTGTGATTGGAATGCAATCCCGGAGGATGCCTTTGATCCAACAGAAACAACAAACAACCCAGTGACTGTGAGCCCTGAAGAAAGTGAGCAAGGCTCAACTACAGCTACGGATAAGAAAAACCTACCAGCTAATAGTAGTGCCTCTGTTCCCCCATTAAGTACCATTTCCCCTCCAGTTCACAGAAGTGCTCTCCCCACAACAAGTGCTCTTCCATCTTCAAGTGACATCCCTCATAATTCAAACAGACCCCTTTCAAAATCAGTTAGCAATGTTTTTGCAGGATCAGGCAGCAGTGAGCCACCAGCATTGGGCCTTGAACCTTCAGCAACAGTTTATTTTCCTGGAGTACTAATAGTTCCCCATCACACACATCATTTGAGGATCTGTCACCAGTATCACAAGTGGAAAGGTCAATTGTAAGGAAACGAAAGCCTCAAAAGCATGGCGTGCTCACAACAGCTTCCTATCTCGAAGAGCTAAGCAAAGTACCTGCCCTTAAGGCATCAAAGACTTCAAAGAATGCTAAAAAGACGAATAAAACTTCAAGCTTGAAAAAAGCAAGCCAGCTCTCAACAAGTGGTGTTTCATCAAAAAGTAAGAAGAAAGACAGCTTGAGCAAAAAGGGAGCAAGTCAAATTGAGCTCTCTACTGATCAAGACATTGATTGTGATGATAATTTTTGTGGGTTTTGTGAAGGGTATTATTATGATGATGAAGATTCAGAGGAATGGATCATGTGTCAGAGAGAATTAAATGGGTATGGCAAATGGTTTCATGAAGGTTGTGTAACTGCTGAGGGCAAACACAACTTCTTCTGTGAAGACTGCTTTATGGCACAACCAGTAAAAACTTAATGTTGTCTAAGCATATGTAAAATTGTCTGGTTGAACAAATGAAAATGTTAAAGAAAAGATAACTTCCTGTGATCTGGGTTGTGATGGTTTACTCGATGTACTATAATAAAGATTTATATTAATATGGATGGGTGTAGTGGTCTGTAGACACTTTTCATCTGTTCTAACAACTTTACTACTTGCTTTGTCATTCATTTCAACTTATTATCATCAAAACTGCGCGGTCAAAGTCAGGTCATACACTGAAAAATAGGGGGCCATATTAGGAACACGTTGAGTATATTTGTTTGTTTATTTACCTAATTTCTAATTCCTAATTAAGCTAATTAGCATGAATATAAGATACATATATTACTCCAAAAGTTGTATAACAAGTTCTTCTAGTTTCCTGAAAAATTTTGCGTTGATATCATTCTTTGTTCTTCTTTATAGTAAATTATGGACTTAAGGAGGCCATTGAAATTCCTACAGGAATTTAATTATTGCTACTGGAAATAGCTCACTTCGTACAGGAAATGAATATTTCCTACAGAGTTCCTACAGGAATTATGATGGGGATTTCTGTAAGGGTTCCTTCCATTAAATGGATTTTGAGGGTCTCAATCTTGGTAATTTACCTTTTGACTGGCCTGAAGATGGTACATGAACGATTAGCGACTGAAGTACTACGTTTCCAACCATTACCCGTTCGGTTTGGTCGAGCTGTTTACAGGATTTTGTAACCAGTCAGGTGAGTAATTTGTAAATTTCCCCACTCTGTCAAACAAGAATATTTCCTCTTAAGTGTAAATGATCTAACCACAATTGTCTGGGAAGCAGAAGCATCAACAGAGCTTAGGTGAAATACACCCTCCATATTTTGTACAGAGAAGCAATTACGTAATCATCAAGCTCAGCCAAATGCATTGAATTCGTGGGTTCTACATTGCTGCAGTCACCCCTGAGAATAATCCAATGCGATCAATGATAACTGTAACACAATATGCTCATGTGACACCCTGGTAAATCTGCAATTGCAAACCTGAAAAAAGGGCTAGGGGAGTCGAAAGCATAATGATTACACGGCTTAAGCTGTAAAATATCAATCGCAACATGTTTTATATAGTTCTCATTTCCTATTTCTATCTGTGATTGGATTCTGGATTTTCTTTTGTCTACTTGTAACGTAAGGAAACCGTCAGGGTGGGTAGCAATTACCCCGAGCCTATTGTTTTAAACGCAGGTACTCCGCACGGCTGCGTTTTATCACCACTATTGCATTCTATGCTCACTTGCGACTATAAAGCAGCAAACCAAAATTCACGCATCATCAAATTCGCAGACGACAGTACAGTTACTGGTTTGATTACCAACGAAGATGAAAGGGGCTACCGTACTGAAGTAGATCTCGTCGTTACATGGTGCTCTGAAAACAACGTGATTTTGAATGTAAACAAAACTAGGGAATTAATTGTGGATTTCAGGCGTTAAAAAATATTAAGGACCCATTCATTATTAATGGATCGGTAGTGGAACAAGTACAGGCATTGAAGTTGTGGGCACAGTTGTAATGAGCCAGGGCCGGACTAAGCGTGTGGGGGACCGGGGTCACGCGGTTGTGTGGTCGGCCCTATAGTAAAGTTTAGGAACACTTGGCACAGAACCAGAAAACTGATGGTATATATTATTCCCAAACGGACAGTTCTTTTCATACAAACACCATAGGCAAAGGAAGCTTTTCAAGACTGGTTGGGCTAAACCTTGTTTCGGATCGCCGTCCTGGGGGAGGCATGTAAGGGAAAATTTTTGGATTTTTGAGGGACCTTAGATGCACGTTGGTGCATGATTTTGGACAAAATTTAAAGGTAAATTACTCCAATTGTTTGACATTTCTTGGAAATGTTTTGGATTTTTGAGGGACCTTAGATGCAATTTGGTGCATCATTTAGGGACAAAATTTAAGGTAAATTACTGCAAATATTTGATATTTTCAACAGAAGAGACAAATAAGGGGTTTTTGACCTTAGAATTAGGGAGGGGGCTGAAGCATACCCCCTACAAATTTCGCTACAAGTTTCTCATCACCATCACCGACATGAGGTAAAATGCACTCGTTATTGCAGTTACCATTGACAGCATCACCTATTTGATTGCAGAGTGGTCATAATCTATAAAAATGTTCGATTCCATTCGGAGATATTTCTTTGTTACTCTAATCTTCTTTGACCTGGAAATGCCGGGATATTGCATCGAACAGTGTTCATATCCAAAATTTTCCTGTAAGGACCCCTAATCACGGGTTGTTGGGGCCCCGCGCCCTAGGTCCCTGTGGGTTTGAGCGTGGAATTGAAGATGTCATCTCCTTTGCCTTTTGTAAAATTTGGATTTGCACCCAAATCATCGGTGAAGCTATGTGCTTCGTTTATGGTGTACTTTTCCCTCATTCCAAGCCTAGTTTAAAAATCCCATCGAATAAGAAACCACTTTGAGCAAAGAAATGTTAGTCATCAGATTGACCCTAAAATGCTAAATGTATCATACAGTTGTGCACCTGTAACCAAATCATAGAATCTGTCTACCTGTAAGATGCCTAAACATATTGGTTAGAAACCCAGCCGTAAAACCTCATCTCACTAACTAACTGTAAGCTGCAGCAAAACAAAATGATTGTTTGGCGGTTTAGCCCCATCGGGAATGACATAGCAAACTTCCATTAGCAGGTAACTTATCGTAGCGAACAAGAAGAAAGACCTTTTCAAAACAGTGTGTGCTCTGTCTATATGATACTTGGTATGGCGGAAAGGGCTTTGTACTATATAGCCATATGGAACTGAACCGATGAAAGAAACAAGGATAAATCCACAGCGCGCAAATAACCCCGAATGTATGGGTTCCTGATGAAAAATCGTCCTCTTTAGAGCATAAAGAATTAAACCGTCGGAGTAGATTAATTGTCGCCGTCGAGGACTAAATACTGTATCATACCGACTAGGACTCTCCAACGAAATTGGAAAAATTTCCCGGGGGAAGCCTTCCACCGACGAAAGGTGGACATGGCCCCTTACTCCCAGCTGACTCCAGCACTGGTTTCGTTGGACCATGAAGAGGGACGGTCACTAACCTTTTCTATTTAAGGTTCTCGGAAAATGCCATAAAGATTGCATGCCTGATGCAATCACAGCCGAGAAACAGCAGAGAAACATCGCAGTCATAGAAGCAAAAGCAAAGGCGACAGAACTGGCCCCAAAAAGCTGAGACGTGTGCAACATTCGTTTTTTTCCTGATTATTCTTTTCTTCAGTGCATAGACCTTTTTCCAGTAACAGTCTTGAAGTATTGTGGAAAGATATTTAGGTTTCTCACCGTCTTAGCAGATTTGACTGTTTACATAACTTGCATAGGTACCCGAGCATGGTATAAAATAACTCTTGTCCATCTAGCAAACCTAACTCACGAGACAAAACCAAACTCCGTCCCACAATCCTTCATACTTCCTTTATGAGGAAAAGGTTTATGGCAATGGTAGGAATGCATATATTCCACCAGAATCGAAATTACTATTGACACTTACATCGCCATTCAGTTCATTTGTCAAAAACTAAAAAAATGCTTCTTTGCCAAAAGGCAATAAATGTAATAAAACGAACCTGCTTTTTAGTCCTAAATAAGGTGCTAACAGCTTCTTTGTAAAGTGCAGACAATCTTACTTAAATTTTCATAGTGCTTACAGCCTTTACTCTGGTACACCTTTTAAATACATTTTTAAATTTACATAATATTTATAGCAATATTTTTTAAATTTTTTTATATTTTCAGCCAGACTGTAATCATGAAATAGTATAAAGAGAATTTTTTCACAGTTTTAATGTAAAGTATATTTTACAAAAATATACTGTAAGTCGAAAAACATAATTTTCCTTTTTTAAGTAACTTAATTTTTATGTAAATTTACAGCCTACTGTATTATTCAATATATTTATTAAATAATTTTCAGTTTATATTAATTGTTTTGCTTTTTTCCTTTGTTTAGATGATTACTTCATCTAATACTGCAGTCACCTAGCCTTGAGAATCACACTTCAATGTAAAGTGTCTTTACGAGGTCGTGCTTATCCTGTGCTTGGTAACGGACACGGGCGAACAAAAAAGGGAACAAAACCTAGACCGGACAACAAACACAAAACGAAACTATTTACTTGTTACCAACGCCAAAGGTTTTATCTACAAAATTACGTAATTAACGATCATAAATGTTTGCATGCTTAGAGCCTAACGTCTGTACGAGGTTTTTTTTTTCAAAAGTCCACTCGACTTTTTGGTGAAGAGCCAATTGCCAAAACCAAACCATAACTCCCGAAGAAGTTCTGCTCCCTTAAGGAGCTACGTCCTCGAAAGGATACAAAACTTAGCTGATCAACCTCTCAACCCCCTCAATCTACATCAAGGGTCTGTCATGCGTGGTCCCGTTCTTGAAAGGCTGAAAAGAAGAGAGACCACACATGATCTTAGCCAAAAGGC
>WURT03042532.1:0-14684 GCA_009936505.3 Holothuria glaberrima
CAAATCCCAGCAGAATGTCTTCTTCCGATATTTTTGTCTTCCTTGAAATGGAACTAGATGAGAAGACTAGTCTGCTCATTCAAAAATATCTAAAACTGAGAGATTCAGGAAATGTTTTTTCCGATGGTGACAAACCTTATCATTTTAACTACAAACTCGTTAAAAATTAAACGCAGTATTAACCTGTTTCATTACTGTTTTCAATTGAACTTATGGAAATATATTGAGATTTAATGTATTACATTTTCGTTTCAGAGCAATGGACGAAAGTGGAATCCATGCCCAGTCAACACAGTTTTTATGCGGCATACGTAACTTAAAACCATTCAACGAATTTAATATTCTAGATATTCGTAGAGGTCTAAAGATGAAAAATGACTTTCATTAATAAGGGAATGTCTTTATTTATTTGTCTTTATGTCTTTTTTGCTCCTAGTTTTGGAAGTCTTTACATAAACTTGACAATTGTGAAACATTGCTTGTTCTTGACTTGGGAACAAAGTCCGTTTGATGATGCTGAATAATGTATTATCCACAATAAATGATAAGTCGCCACTGCAATGATAATTTGCATTGTACACATTTGTAACTTATGCAATAAAATAGCTTTATGTCGAGAAAAGATTTTAAAATATCCATGTACAATGGTCCATCTAATGTCTTATAACGGGATGCAGAATATTGGCTAATGGAGTTGTTCCAGGGTAGTTTAATGCTTATATGGTACTCAAAATTTCAGCAATATTCTTGATTAGTCTAACGTAAAGGATATTTCCGTTAAAGGAACAGAAAGGTAATATTCCAAACATCTAAATGTTTTTTTCACAGATTTCAAACTTCATATTAAGCCAAATTTTTCTTGTAACTGACTCTATGTATATGGCTCATAATCGAATCGACCAGTTTATTATTGACAGTTTCCGCAAAAGTCAAACTTCTTTGGATATATTGTAAGTACCAACGTCGTTTTGGAAAGAGTAACTGGGTTATGTGTGACAACCCTTATTTAAGTAACTTCAATCACTCCACAAGTTGTCATTTCGGAGACTACCTAAGAAGGGTGCGCTTGTCAGCTGCCAAGTGAAGGGACCTACCAAGGATTTTTTTTTTAATTCCTTCCTACTTGCTACATGTGACACTCCCACACTTAAAAAACAAAAAACAAACAAACAAACAAACAAATAGAAGAAACCCATGCAGTTGCCACGGGACGTGAACTACTTCCCACAGCAAGTCAAGGATCGTTGTGGGATTTACACGGGAATCATGCATTCCCCACAGGAAATCTGAAAATCAGCATGGGAAATGCACCATTTCTCATTAAATTCCCTCGGAAAATGGAAATTTTCCTCAAGAAGCTTGCAAGTCCCGGCAGGATTTGACTTCTTTCTAACGGGAAGTTGTAATTCCCCATGGGATATAGTAACATTTCATGAGAAATTATTATTCCCGTAAGATGTTCGAGTTTTTTATGGGGATATAATACTTTCTCCATGACATTTGTAAGTTCACATGGGAAAGTGACAAGTCCCCACATACATGTATAGTATTGGCAGGTCTTAATCAGAATTGCTGCAAGGGGAGAGGGTTCTTCCTCCAATATATTTGTAGGGTACTGGTCAAAAGTGACCCAGGATCTTCATAAGGCAAAGCAACATAAAGGCCCTCACTTTTAATGAACAGGTTTTTCCAGCAGGAGATATTCCTGCACAAGTCCTTAAACTTTAGGGGTTTTTAGAAGCCCCAATGCTATAATCGCGGTAATCGCGATATAACGCTGCCTATGTGAACATCGACTGACATAACAGTTACAAGGCCTGACTATGATACACTGCACCTCAGTTTTGCCGATCTCCTAGACATCGGAGGGATAATAACAAAGATCAGGCTTCCTTAGCGTCTCTTTCTTAGGCTCTCCTCTTCAAATTAAAAGTCTTTCATCCTCAGTATACCCTGACTGACAATTGTGATCCAAAGAGGTAAGTTATAGTGTCCATTCTTCCCCAATGATAAATGTCTGTATGCTAACCATTTATTAAATTAATAAAATCAAGTTGTAAATGTAGGCTATAATGAATACAGCTTTTTACTCATGTGGAACTGCATGCCCTTGTAAAATTCAGAAATTCAGTGATAAGGTCTATTTTCAACAATATTCATTACTCACACAACACTGGCGTGCAATTCTAATGTTTTTGTAATACTAATTAGCAATTGGAATGAATTATACCCCAGTACACTACTGCTGTATCATTAATGTTACCACCACTGATCCACTTCTACTGTAGGCCTGTATCATTTACAATTTTTCTAACTACGATGATGCAATATAGTATATTCTTTACCATGCAGTCTTCTGCTAAATTTCAACAAGCAAATAGATTACAGTGCTTGACACAGCATTTTGCCTAAAGGGGCCTAGAACTTACTACTCTGTAGTACAATATACTGTTGTTGCATCACAGTGTATGTAATGCACCCTCTGAATAAAGCTTATTGTGATTGGTTGATGAGATCCAGTCTACTGTATGCTAAGGGGTTTTTCAAATAAACACCAATAAACACCAATAAACACATGTACAGCTGTAGGGTACACTGAGTGTGTTCAATAATAACAGCTAACTTGCACTGCTAGTACTGTACTGTTAGGTTGAATGGTGAATAGTTGAAGAAATATCAGTTTGTACAGTAGCATATACAGCCAGCAAAGAAGTTGTTGGGTCATGGAAGTATGGTTAAATGATGTATAATATGGCTTTAAATGTCTTTTACTTAAAAGGATGCCAGGAATCTGCTTAAAAAGTTATACTCTGCTAGGAACTGAAGAAGACGTGTGATGGCCCTCTCACCTATCAGTGGTGGGTAAACGTTCCCCGTGGGCCAAAATCCCCTAGGAAATTTCCAACGGGATTTTCAAGAGAAATTCCATTGGTTTTTTTTTGTAATGGCATTCCAGGATGGTTTTATTTAGTACTTTGATGTGTCTTCATATATGAGATTATAAATATTTTCTTGTGTTTGTGCGTGTAACAGCCAATATCATTTTGATCGCCTACAAAAAAGGTAGTAACAGATGAATTGAGCAGAAAAATGGACTTTAGTGAATCAAGTAGAATAGTCCCTCGTACGTGAGTTTTTTACCCGTGCCTTACTCTAACTTCCCTGCGACAGGTTCTACGCATATTCATAAAGATGATTGCCGCTCTATTCTTTTGCTGTTTTAAAATCACACGGGAAGCCTTTTTCGTCAGAACTGGGTTGGAAACTAAGATGTTAGAGCTCCGCTTCAGCCTTGAATTGGTAGTGTTGACTCCAGTAGAACGTTCAATTGAGTGCCAAATCTTTCCTTAGGCTATTCATTGCAAAGTTCTCAAGTAAAAAAGTATGCTCTCATATTTGTTTTTATCACAATACTACATATTTTCAGTTTATCACTGCTAAATTGATTACCAAAGTGCAATTCAGACGTGGGTGTGGGGAAAAGTGTTTGTTTTAACAATATTCAGCATAGCAGGCATATTTTTCTTTTTTTAAATATTTGTTTTATTCCATACAGTAACACACAGTTTTTCAACATACCACCAACTCTGTTATTAAGTCAATTGACAATAAGACAATTGCCGTTAGAGCCTCTTGACAAGGGAATTGTTTTCTTCAAAATTTGTATCATCGTTAAAGTTATTTTTCTTTGTCAACGGGTAAGTGCCTGATCGCTACCAGTTTCAGTTGCAGAAATTAAAGGAGTACCTTTACAAATAGTATGAAAAGTGGAATTTCTTAAGCACAGCAGGTTTTCGGTTTGATTTTACAACTTCCTGCTGTCAGCTGGCTTGTGTTCTTAGATGAAAAGTTTTCTTTCAGCCTAGTACTAAAGTGTATTCCATATAATGCGAATCTAGGCCGGGTCATACCAAAGACTTTAAAAATGGAATCTACTGCAATTGTGCTTGGTGCTCAGCATAAACAGTGGAGTAGGGAAACCAAGCCAGAGAGCCACAACTGGAAAAAAGGCCGTGGTCGGGCCCACTTAAACCAGTTGGTTACAAACTAAGCCGTAAAACCTCATCTAACGTCTAATATCCGTATACTGCACTGAATACTAGTAGGTCTGCTCATTGATAATGCACTCAATTTGACCCAACAAATAAACTGATCTTCAAATCATTGACGTATGAGCCAAGGTGGTCATGCAAGGATGCATAAATTTGTATAAGGCCCTACTGTAATCTCCAAGAAGGAAATCCATTTTGACTGGTCAGTAAAACCTGACCAGTATAAGCCTACAGTGGCTATGTGTAGCAGTTTGTTTGCAGTCTACTTTATAGGCCTATGTGTACTAGGCACATCGTTTATTTTGCTTAGTTCACAAGGATAGTAAGGAAAGTTATCAGTGTGTTAACAGACTGCAAGGTTTTCAGCACTTCATGGGGAAATTCAACTTCGTTTAATTTGTTTTAAACAGACCAGCTATATGTTCAACAGTCGGATAAGTTACAGGTTACTGGATTAGACACTTTAAGAAACACGTTTTCCAGAAATTGTACATAAACTTATTGCAGCGAGAGAAAAGATGTGCACGCCTGTGAAGCTTCAGGAGAAAAATAGAGAAATGTCTTCCTGCTTTACAGGGAGTGTACGCTTACTACCACTGATAATTTGAAAAACTTTTTTCATGGACGAATATACGTAGTCGGGATATATTTCGTTAATATCTTGTTTATGGAACAAGTAACATCATGTGGACTATATATACACTGATTGAATTTTACAGGTTTCCCAACTCTGAGTCGGTGATTTTAAAAATAATGGCATACGTATAATTGACTGCCACGTGGAATGGATATGCTAAAGTGTAGGCTACAAGAGTATTTACCCTGTTGGGAGTAATGCAGCACACCTGCGTTATATATTTCAAAGAAAGAGATGAACACATCACCACTAAAAGCATGGGAGTACTGAAAACCAACACTGCTCTGTTCCTGTAGATAGGCTATATGTTAAAACCTCATAAAAACAGTTCACATACAGATCATGTCGTGCATGTGTGTCCCATATGCTCACCGCAAACCACATCCGGTCTTATGTAAACTCCATGAAAACCCCATACATGGCAGACGCTTCTCGCCCCAAAAGATTATCTTCGGGGCCCATCAGTAGCAGGGTGTGGTTCACCTTTTATTTGTTTCTGCTTTGACATAAGCCTCAACGTATCGTTTTATCTTTGTGTTCATTCATTCTAAGTCATGTTTTAATTTTTTCCTGCTTTAAAGATTTTTATTACGCAAAGGCATCGTGCTTCCGAAAATTTCAGAATACCTAATTCTCTCTGTCGGATAAGCATATCCTTGAAGATAGGTTTGATTGAATACTACATTCATAGGTTTCTTATAATGTTCCTATTGACCGAATATTTACAGGGCTAAGTGTATGTATATGTATATGGAGATGTTTTACAGGTACTTGTTCGTCCTTGTACGGATTTTCTATTTTTGCAAGCTTTTAATGTTCTTGTAATGCTACTTCAACCAGAAAAAATCGTTTCAAAATTAAAAATCAAGTAAAGAGACAAGTGGTTTGTTCTCATTTGACCTCAGGATGATAGCAGACAATCACATTGAAATAAAATCCTTAAAGAATTTTTCAACATTAAGTCGACTTCAAATGTTGTGAGTATACACCAACAGGGACATAGTTGGTCTTTAAAACAAAATGCTAGAAGAGAAAATGTAATAGAAAATAAGAAAAACGACAAAATGTCACTCTTCGCTTTCTTTGTATCCAATAGGTGACAAATAATCATGAAAATAGTTCTTCTCAACTACAACATTTCATAAACGGCCTAACATGCGTGAAGGTGTTATACATACTACGGAGGAAACAACATTCTATAATGTCAGATGTTACATATTAGTTTTGCAACTGCTGTGAACGAGTCGATTAGTTAACGTCTACCTCATTTGATATATCTCAATAACTTGCCTTGTAAGCAAAACTCACCCTCTGCATATTTTACATCGTTAGCAGGATTTATTTCCTTTATTCTTACTGTAAGTTTCTTCTGTGATGTTTCAATGAAAAAAATAAAAATATGTTACAAGTTTATATGTATAATTTACACTAACATCTATAAATTAAATCTGTCTACATCTACTTTTATTTTAATCCAATGTCTTTTGGAAACCTAAAGAGAGTTATCAGGAAGCAGGATTGACACAATACCCGACGACAGTTTTTGGAACCTTACCGGTTTGAGAATGCTGTAAGTTAATACACAAATGATCAACATATCAATGCACAACATTCCCACAGAAAGAAGCTATAAGCTATGAGTGTAATGTGCTTAACCCTTTAAGCTATTTTGGTATATTAACAAAAATACAGAAATTTTGACATGGTAAAATTATGCATGATTTTAACCAAATTTAGAAGAATATTTTTTACTAAGACCTAGAATATGTAAATTTTGGTGACGTCATTTTTCTTAATGTATATGCAAATTTATGCAGATGACGGCATATCTTACGTTTTCTTTGTTTTTTTCTCATTATTTTCTTTATTTTTTGACGAAGGGGGAAGTTTTGAATTTTTTTGTTACATTTTCCATTCAATTCTCTCTTCAATGATACCACATTTGTCGTAGCTTGATTTATTTTTACAAAGATATGACCGTAGTAAGATCTGGCATAAATGTGCCTCTGAAATCCTACTGCCAAACGCACAAAAAACAATAAATGATCAATAAAACCTTCCCCACACAGTACAATGCTTGCAGACATTTTTTCCTATTCTACATTGACCTATAAACACGCTTGGGTGCACCGAAGCCCTGTGGATGAGGGTGTTGCAAAGATAACACACCTAGAAGCAATTAGTGCACTGTGTATATGTGTTGTACTGACATTTGTACAGTGTATATGTGGCAATAGTGTAAGAGGGCATCAAACCTATGACTCATGTTGTTTGTCTGGAATGAGGCTGGAAGAGATGGCAGCCATACCACTTTGAAAATTATTTTTAGGCTCAAAATCTTGTAAAAAACAGGATTTTTGTTACAGAATGGAAATAGATGGTAGGGTTAGGGAGTTAGAATTTTTTTTCTATTTGACACTATTTTGGGGCAAATTTGTATAGTTTTTCCCCTTTTTTGACAATTTAACTCATAATTCTCAGACTGATTCATCCCACCACCTATAAGTCTCAGGACATGTTTTCTGAAGTATCAGGGTAATTGTAAAATAGTTTGTAGCTTGATACCCCCTTCCCCCGGATTTTTTTTTTGAAGCAAAAGCCCCTTTTCGCTGATTTTTGGAAAAAATTTTAAAATTTTTGAATTATTACAAACTTTCAACTCAAACTTGACAAAAAATGTGAGGACACCCCCCCGAAAAATATATATTTTATCAAAGATCTTTTCATTGGCTTTCTTTTTCTTTTGATACTAAAACAAAGTCTCTAAAAAGCAGGGTTGTGGAGTTATAATTTCTGTAAACTGGTAAGTGTTTGGGGATATACTTAGCCACTTGTAACAATTTTCTGATTTGACACATAATTACATTTGCTCCGCCATATACTTTAAGATTGAATTGATGTAGAGCTTACGCTGGGAAACTTCTTTCACGAAAAGAACTATGAATATGCGATTTATTATTTCAAGGATCTAATCGCCCTAAAACATATAAATGCATAAGGCTACGAGTTGTTTACTTTTTCAGAGATTTAAATAATATTGGTTTGGAACACATCCCTGACAAATTTCTATTTTTGACGAAAAAGCTATTTTATCTGTAAGTATGTCAAAGCAAATTTTTTGGAATCATTCTGCCGCTAGTTATAACAGTCATCTAATGGCCGCTAGGATCTCAAAAATGCGGCACTATTCTAGGTCAGTAGAACTTCACTCTGTGGGTATGTAACCAAGAAAAAAACTAAAATGTATAGATGTTCTCTCTCCCCGAAGGTACGTTTAGACGGTTAAAATACTAAATTATTTTAGTCCATCAGTCACCACAGTTTACCCGTTTATGGGACAACCTATTAAATGTTAGATCTCCCTGTAACTAAAAAGTATAAATGTATGAAGGAGAGCTTTAACTGCAGCCGTACCATTAAAGTTTTGAATGGAGGAATAGCCCAGAGTAAGTTTAAGTGCTGTATTGAACATGGGTATTGTATTCTGACCCAATATGATGAGGCATTGTCCTAAATTCTCTTTGTTATTCAGGCAGGGATGCCTGAGACATTTTGGGGTTCAACCCCATTAAAGCTGCATAGCAAGAGTATGTGTCCTAACTTGGGTCGCTTTATTCCAGAAACTAGCATGAAGCCGTTTCTTATTTGATTTTCACCGCATCTATCGAAGCTTTGTATATTCAATGCTCGAAGCATCGACTTTGCCCCTGCAAAATCGGCCCCCGTTTAAAAGGCCACTGGAAATGTTCAAATCATGACTATTTTGCGTTTCATTTCAGAAGTCTAGAGAACAATCATCTATTAGAAATTAGGATGAAGGATTTATCCTATGTAAAAAGTCTTCATACGCTCTAAGTAGATTGATGTTCTAAATAGGAAGCTGTAATAAACAAATCAATATGTGACATACAACTGTTTAAAGCAAAACATCACAAAGACCATCATATGCTTTCCCCTTCAACTATTATCAAACAAATGAACGTTAAAACTCCTATGTTGATAACATCACTCTAGATCTCTTAGTTGGAACAGAATAAGGATTATTGAAATGGATAGCTTTCCGTCACCAAACCTTGAGGAACTGTAAGTCCCATGTATTATGACTTTTCAGTACCTGTATTAAAGTAAGCCCAACGTAAGGATTATTGCAACTGGCCCTTGTAACTCCCTTGTAAAATGAATTCGACGCAAACTAATCGTAATGAGTCAAAAATGATTGCATCAGAATTTCATAATATGTTTTTTAATTTCACTAGTGATCAACATGTCAATTCGTCCGTCTAAGAACTTTTATGTAAGACTGGATTAAGCAATGTGGGAATTCGAAGGATGAAATATTTGGTAAACTTACAAATTAAGCATGAAGACAATTACGGTTTAACGTAAAAAATTTCCAGGAAACACCGCTTACTAGTAGAAAGGCTTGAGTGGTCCTTTTCCCTTTTAGATTACAAAGTAAAATAAAGTGAAAAACGCTACTGTCCGGACAAGTCTGAAATTATATACTCTCATTAAAAGCTACCACTTCAACTCTAGCTTCTTAATGTAAGGTAATCTATATGGTGACTACCTGAATTATAATTACAGGCCTAGGACATACAAAATGAGCAATCTAGAAAAAGAACATTGTTCATTTGCTTCCATCGAGTCTCTTTATGTAGGAGAAGAGAAGATTGAATTATTACTATCACTTTTCACAGGATTTTATCCCTCAACAAACTAACGGATATTTCCCAAGCCATACAGATCCCGTTACTCTTCTTGTAAGTACCAAACTAGCAGTGCAAGTTAAGAAATGTTCAAAATATCATACAAGGAATTTGAAATGATTATTAAAAGTAAAGGTCCTCAGTTAACCAAAATAATTTAAACTTCATAAGTATTCGCGTTACCAGGAATAGGACATTTCAGAAAGAAGAAAAGACATGGAAAGACTTTATAACGAGGAAATGCTGCCGATATTCACAGCTAACAACATATTTAAATTCTTTCTACTTCTTGTTCCTAAAGCCTACTGATGTTTTGAAGAGTTATTGCACAGAACTTGAAAATGAAATTATGTTTGTTTACAACTGGTATAGACTGCCACAAAGCAGTAAAGTCTGTAACACGGCAAATTAGTTTTGGCAAGGATGAAATCTGTACTAATTGACGAATTGTTTCAATGACACATTGTTTCTCTTTTTAAGAGATTTGTCTGACAATATGATCCAGGAAGTTCATGACAGAGCCTTCACTCATTTAGAGAATTAAGAGATTTTGTAAGTTGTGCTGTTTTGAAAATGCAATTGGGGTTAACATTCACGTGAGTCTAATGCCAAGCAAGGATAATTAAGGGAATTATATATAAAACAAAATATAGCCTTCATTCTGTGACAAACACCTGATAGAGATAATAAGTGTAACATTTTAGGTCAACGATAATAAATAGTTCCCGAAATCCCAGTAACAAAGTTACTTATATGGTAAACCAAAATGAACACGTTGCAGGTGGGATTGATGTCAGTTTGCAACATTGGTGAACATTAATTTGGCTTTCGTTAATTATTGTATGACCTTGGAACGTGTAGATATGACAATTTATCCGAAGAGGTCTTTGTTTGATTGTCCCTAATGCATTTTATTCAAATAATTGGAGCATATTGTCTTTTAAGGCTATAACATCAAATAAACTTCCTTCACTATCATTTTGTGTAGAAATTGTGATACGATAGCTTCATCTGCACAATAATATTCAAATAAGGGGAGTTGAATGTGTTCTTATCAGAATTCTGATATTTTGTTCCTCTGTATTTTATCATTCACTTAATTTGAACTTATCCCATGTTGTAACAAAATGTTGACACACATTCACAAGGACCTTGCAACTGTGCTACTGTTATGTACATGCATATTGAACATTCACTCCAAAGACTGCAATTCGGTAAGAAAAGTTTGTTTTCACGGATTGGCTAACACATTTCGTTCTTTAGTGAAGGCTGTTTCAATGATGGATGCTGCATTAACGTGTTCCTAAGACGATATTGTTTCATTTTAAATTGAAAAAATCCAAATATTATTACTTATATACAATAAAAATTTTCAATTCTTAGGAATTATTTTTGGTCATTTTTGAAATAGATTTTCCGCTGGATTTTTCAATTGGTGAAATTACGTATACAACTCCTCTGAAAAGGACATTTTGTTACAACTTTTACAAATTAGGTAAAACTCAATACAACGAGTGTCTTGAAAACAGCACCTCATCAAAGTTCTCATTGACATGTTATGATATATAGCAAGGTATGACTAGCAACTGTTTTGAAGGACTCCGGTCAAAATATCCGTAAACTTATTAATCCGAGACATAACCTCCCGTTATACTTGACCGATGTGAAAAGGGGAAAACCAGTTACCCATTGTAATAAAATAACCCAAATACTCACTACTATGAAACATTTCGAGCGAAAGAAAGTATGAATTTAAGAAAAGTTTTTTTTCCATTAAATCGGATGTTCAGTGCACTATTTAAGGTTATCGATATTCAGCTGAGTAGAAACGCACAATAAAACTATAGAGGTTAGAAATTAAACATAGTTTTCGTTTTGCCAATGTAAAATATTAAAACATTGTTGTAATAGTCTCATAAAAGTCCACATAATATACAAATTAATCCAAAGTAAAACTTCATAATGTAAAAAAGTTATTCTTGAGAACATATTACACCCTAAACCAGTTTTCATAATGGTTTTACAGATTTTTTTCTTACAAAAATTTTCATAGTTTAGCTGACAACGCATTTTCGAATGGCGTTTCTGGCAAAATGTTAGTGTGCATTAATTCATCTAATAAATCAAGCTTTACTTTCATTACGAACTAAATTTTGCTGGATGTTGCTTTCATATGTGATGACTGTAAGAGGAAAAAATTAAAGAAAACGAAATGCCCAAAGATCTCGACAATTATGATATTGTTACAAAAACTAGAGTGATGACCTTATGATGTTTCAAAAACACAGTTGTTACCTTTTCTAAATACTGATATTTGTTTTTTTTTTTACTTTATAACATTACAGAGATGTGAGTAGAAATATAAACTTGAGTAGGCTGAACTGGAAAATAGTTCTCTTATCCTTTAAATTTAATAAAAGTCAGAAACACATTTGTATGAAAAACGTAGAAGTTTAAAGTTAAAAGTTTGCTGATAATGAATTTCGTACAAAGGTAGCTTCTGCTATTTACTAATTTCTTTACAACCGAATTGCTCTTTTTTCAGCCACTAGTATATCGAAGATACAAACGATGGCTCTAAACGGGACCAGTTCCAACGTCAAAGTGTATGTTAAACTGTCACGTAACAGTAAGGAAAATTTGAAAAGATTTACTTTATATAGAGTAAAACCCTTGCCTGTAAATAGTAGATATAAGGTTATTTCTCAAAGGAGAAAAGTCTCCTTCCAATTTTCCCCAAATAATGCCTGTCATTCCACAGATACATTGATTGTAATCAAGTTCAAGATTTGCAACTGCCAAATGCTTACTTGTAAGGAATTTTTATACTTTCAACTTATTCTGTAATGCCACTAATCAGAATTATCAACTCAATTTTAAAGGACAATTTCAAATTAATATTGTACAGACCAAACTGTATTCTTGTGCGCTTCAAATGTATTAACCTATCCTAAGCTTCAGCCCTCCCTAAATCTTTTTTTTTTTCATTTGGTCATTTCATTTTATTCACTTTCCTTCTCCCCAATAGCTTCGTCCGAGTTACCTCAAATACTACGACTTACTTCAGTTCAATTTGATTTTGCTAGTTAGATTGTTTAAAGATTACGCAGTAGCTATCGTACACTTCACATTGCAAACGAGTAATTATTTAAGAAAGTGTAAAAATAATTTGAAATCACATACCATACCCGTTTTACGTTCTTATGCTTCATTTTGGCAGCATTTGTGTGACAACAAGTTATGTTCCAGAATTTCAAGTATCTACTGAATTTGCTGACTATGTAGAGAATTACGGTTTTATGTTTGGTAGCGAGTCTGGAAGAACCAGCTGCCATCCTGGTCCTCAAGGAACTTTCAGCAGTAGGAGGAATGAGTGCATTACTTGTCCACGTGGTAAAGTGATCATATGACTTTACGATATTTATTCGATAAGTCTTCCCATGATTGCACCAATGTAACACTTTATTACTTCAAAATGGGCGCAAAGATAAAAACGTTTATGTGTATCAGACGGATATGGCTTTTCATCGTTGTGACTACCCCGTCAGAGCTTGCAATCAACCGATTTTCCAAAAAGGATCTGCTGTCATTGTTTTTTGAGATGAAAACTATCATTTAAAATTAAAAAATAAAACCCTACCTTGTATTCCGGAATGCAAGCATGAAGTATAATCAAAATGCACCTCCTCGTTTACAGCATAAGTGAAAGGAGGGCATGGTAGACAGTGTAAGAATACTCTATATTTATAACGAATTGCAAGGGGTGGAGGGTAATACAGTCAAATTAACCAGGGATTATGACACGGGTGGATTCTGAAGGAAGAAAGAATGAACTTTTTCTCCTAGTCTGAATGCACAGTTAAACATTGGTGACCGTGTGGCACCACGAGGAGCCATATGTAATTAGCACACCAGATAGCCAGAAAGTTTTGTATTGCTTGCCAGTTATCGTAATGTTGACAATCAATGAACACTGTGGTAAGTGATATGTGAACAATATTTCCATCCTTTTAATCAACCATTAAAGTGTTATATGTGGTGACCATTGGGCTAGCTTTCCACATGGCTAAAATAGCTTAAAATGATTATCGCAATTCTTATTTCACCCAATACTTCAGTCTTACTACTAACGTGTTAATTATTTTGAGTTCGGGATTACACGTGCGCATGCTTGACTGACGATTGTGTTTTTGTAGCAGTTGACTTATACAATGCTAGTGACATTGTACATACAGACGGGTATGTTGCAATTCAATCCAACTTATTGCAACAATGCAGGCTGTGCTGGTGGCACTGTTTACTTCCATTTTCTTGCTAAGGTACTGGTTGTTTATTGACTCTTTTTGTTATCATTGGTTAAGAGAGTTTTTATAGCAAGATACATTAATGCTCTGTTTTGCAAATAGTTGAAATGTTTTAAATGCGTAACATGTTTAGGAAGCTGTTTAGTTTCAAGATTTTGTTTTTTTTTTAAATAGGTCATCATTACAACATATTTTGGGGCAATAAATGTACATGACAAAGTTTCTGGTGGTGATATGAATTAGTACGGTACATGTAGAAAATCCTCTTTTATCAGCTACATGTATTCTAGTTCTCCAATAACGGGTAATGGTTAGTTCACATGAGTTAAAAGTTTCAATGTTTACCCATTCTTGTTACATATACACTATGTCCAAAGGCACATCAATTAAAAATCTGGGACCTGCATATATTGTACAGATCTAAAACATTAATTCCCCCTTGGGAAGGCTCGCTTTTTGGACTTACTAAGTTAGTACAAAATACGGTATTAAGTTTATTTCGATTCAGCAAATCTTGGATGAACTGCGCTATTGTATCCTGGTCTCCTCGATTATTTGAAGCACACTCTACAGCTGTTGTCTTACAAGAGGTATTTTAGTAAAGGCATCTTCTTTAGTCCCGTGCGAATTAAAAGGTGTTACCCAAGATACTGTGTACAGTTGACAAAAATTAACCAAATAGTAGGCCAGCCATTGGCCCAGAAAGGCTTAAAAAAGGTTATGTGGGCATTTTTTAGTACAAGCAGTCAGCCACGCTAGATCCAATCTACATATAGCAACGCATAAAGGTAGGGGGCTGGCACGTTTGAAAATCGATTTTTGGGTCATTTTTGAGCAAAAATATGATTTTGATGATTTTTGTGTATTTCATATTTCCAAATAATTTACTATCAGGAAAGTATAACTTTTAGTCAATTTGAACCCTACTATGGTCAATATTGACAAAACAAAGTTACAAAAAACAAAGAAAATAAAGACATTC
>WURT03042543.1:0-14683 GCA_009936505.3 Holothuria glaberrima
CAAGGCTGGGTACATGCAGCTTAAAACACTCGGGAAGTGCCGTTTCCGGCCATCTGGAGGGTTTGTAAAGCCAAAAAGTTTCTTGTCCGCTCCGCGCCAACCGATGGTTGGTCAATCCGTTAGATTGGGTCAATCCGTTAGATTGTCTTCCTTGAACTCAGCCCCCAATATTTTTTTTCCGTTCCGCCGCGCCTGCACTCCATAAGAAACGTAATTGGGCTAGATCTATGCAATTAGAAAAGAAACAATTGCACAATAGCCAACGACGTAAGAGATGTTTGATGGAATATTTGCAACAGCATAAGTAAAGTTATGAGTTACTATTTATAACATAACTCATAACATATAACGCAGCTATTTTAAATTTTAAAAAAATGATGAAAGCCAATTTTGATATGCTGAGTTCTTTTATACGTTGGTGTGCAGTATATATTACTTGCAATATGTCATCAGATATAGGGTGACCAGATAATGTTCCTGTTCTCTTCATCCCGGTTACATGAATATTCATAGATTAGTAAATAATGCTGAGATGAGATTAACACGTCTACTTTCAGTTGAGTTTATATTCAGTCAGTAGACAGTATGCAAAGTGAAACTCGATTACTCAGAAGGTCGTCCTTTTCCTATCTCCGTTTTTCTAGATTGCCATAAGAGTAACCTTTACAACGGAGACCGAGAAACGGTGACTTATGCAAATATGCAAGTAGACTTTATACTTGACCATGTAAATGCTGTGACCTAGACTGCAACAGATTTGACACCATGTCCTGTTCAAACTTATCAAGGGGGCATTACACTGGACGATGCCCTGAGTTGCTCCGAGTCGTGCTGCGCTTTGAAAAAAAGTTAACATAAGAAGTTACTTAAAATATACCTAAAGTCAAAAAAATCAAAATTATATGCAACATTGCTTGAAAAATGAATTCAAATGATCCAACTACCATCTCCACAAGACATTCCTGAGCTGAGATATAAAATTGTGAAGCTTATTTACTCAATTTAAAATGGTACATAACGCAATAATTTGTGAAGTCATTCTTGTACTACTCAAATTAGTTTCTTTGTTTTTTTTTTTTTTCAAAAGCCTTTCACCTTGTCCACTACCTTTCTGTTATGGGGTAACTTGACTATACAAGCCCTCTCCATACAACACGCCATGCAAGAAAACAGTAAACTTTTCAAGGTTATATAAACATTTTAATTTCAAAAGGAAACAAAAGCAGCTAATGTGAGTTCTACAAGAAGAACATCACAGATTATTGCGCAATTGACTATTTCATATTAAGTGAATATATATTCTTAAAAATCTAAGCTTTAGGTACACTTTAAAGGTGGCCTCACCGCTGTTCTGTTGCGCTGTGCCGTAAAGGTGGGATTGCTCGTTTTTGTATCCATTGTATTTAACAAGTTTCAAGCACATGATGCACTTCACGGGGCAGCACAGTGGATACCCCTTAGGCTATAAGATCTACATTAATTCTTACACATGTTTTCAACTACGCTTAATGCAGTAAGACTGACGCCATTCCTAGAACAGGAAGGATTACGTTCAATTACAGGTCGAAGAACATTGACACTGAACCAAGTTGCACGAACTTTTATTCAATTTTATGTGTAGTTTGATACATGCTGAAAAGTGGATCAAAAACGTCCTGAGACTAAACGTATTACGAAGCCTCTTCGAATGCATAGGTGACGAATCGCAATTCTAAGGAATAAGTGTCCTCTTCCTTGCCTGAGACTGTTTAGTGCGTTAAGAGCTGACATGTAAAATGATGCACTTATGTTCGCTATCAATTTTGATAATGCTCGATATTCTTGGTAAAGGGGACACTAAACTTAGTCTCACCAAAGTAGCAGTTCTGTACTTATATCTAAGCAGAGAATGGATACTGCGAGAGTGTATACCAATCCGTCCCGCTTTTGGTTACATAGTATCTTGCATTAATCATGCACATTGTTAGCAAGATGCAAACGTGTTTCCATAGTTTACTCGACAGAACACCTGTTTGTTATTAATGCATATGACCTAGGATGCAAAATTAAAATACCCATTACCGTGAACAACTACCTAAGTTTCATAAAACATGACAATGCAATACAGAAATGTCGTCAGTGTGCAGTTCAAGGGTACCTTTAAGAATATACACATCCCCGAGAGGAGAGCGGGGTGGTGGCTTGGGGGCTATAAGCTTTCAGGGTAAGAACTTGGATTCCAAAGTGTGCTTCCTTCACCTCCCCAATTTCCATGGACGAGCATACATTTTCGTTTTCTTTGTGAAATTTGTCATTCCAAAAATATCAAACTTAAAAAAAGAAAACAAAAAAAAACGTGTTTCAAAATAGACCTGTTTCTCCATAGACGTGTTTCTCCATAGACCTCTTCCACAGGAAGGCGGTCAAAAACGTTCACCCTCTTCCCATTACTGATAAAGCTTCCTGCACCCATGGAAATACAAATATACTGCTGTGATATCTAGAATGGATTCTATCGAGATTACAAATGTAACAACGGCGACGGAGAGGGTGCATCAAGTTAAGTATTTTTTGTCTAATTGTTATCCTTGAATAATTGTTTGCGTTTATGGAAACTATTCAATCTCTTTTTTGTATGTATAATGAAGCGAGTTTTCTTTGATTCTAATTGAATCCCGGGTGTAATAACTCCCAACATATGCGATACTTTATATCTTTGAAATCTACTTCTTTAAAAGATGACTTCCCAGGTGGCACTTACTGTTAGCATGTATAGAATTCTGTCAGGAACGTCAGTCTTGCAACACAGACAATAGGGAAAGTCCCTTATCAACTTTTGAATGAATGGTCACAAAAGAAAATTGACCATGGAGTTTTTGTTTTTGTCTCAAACAGTCTAGTTATCCTTGTTATAGGAAACACGATGTAAATAATAGTTATTACCTTTAACATTCCTCGATTTGAGAGTTGATAGGGTAGGACCAACATTGAATGACCGAGGAGGTACACAGCCGTAATACCTGAAGAGATGATAAAAGAGAATATCGTTAATATAATTCATGCAGAATACAGATACTGTAATTTGGAAGGCAGTAGTGTTTTGCCACATGTGTCACATTTGTCGCTACGAAGTCCTTGGAACTGGTATTCAAACACAAATCGCGAAAGACGCCTACACTGCAATGATATATATATATATATATATATGGAATTAATAAATAATACATGCCTTTAATGGTTCGCATGAGAATAACATGTATTTGTCACTTTTTTAGGCAATATGACTTTTTACATATTCAAACAGCACACAATATGACAATAAACTCTAGTAAAACTACCACCTTATTTTTCTTTTCAATTTGCGTGAAAGAAAAAAAAAGTAGTTGTTAATTTACAGATTCACCTGATGAAATGAATTGTATAGGCTGGGAATTTAGGTTAAAACAAATTGCTCAAATTAAATCTCATCTCTCTCGAGAGAGTAATGAAAACTTCCTCTTTAATTTTTATCCAGAAACTAGTGTCTAAAGTCCCCCGTCTCACTAGTCCCCGTCTCATTGGACCACGGTTTCAATAGGCCCCTTCTCATTGGTCCACCGTGTTAGTAGTCCCACGTGTCATTAGTCCTTGTCTCATCGGTCCCAAGTTTTAAAATAATGATAATAAAGATTGCTATAGCACACATATCCACCAAGCAAGGTACTCGAGGCACTTCTCACATTACCCGTGGTCGATGGCAACTTGTCGGGACCGACATTATGCAGTGCAATTCCAAGCTGTTCTCTCCCGATACGTCCTACCGTCGACCGTAATACGGATTGTCACGTGACCGTGTCCCCGGGGCATCCACTATGGGGCAACTACGTTGACTGTCCCCCATGTCGCTTTTCCAACTCCGGTGTCCTTTCTACCGATCTAGCTGCAATCGTATGTCGTTTGGGACCTGTAACTAAAGGTATGGGATGGGGGATTGATGAAACTGAATAATTAAATGGGGACCAATGAGAAGGGAATATTATGAGAGGGGGACTAATCTGACCGGGGACTAATGAGACAAACTAATTAGAGGGGGACTACTAGACGGGGGACTAATGGTATAATGAAAGAGGGGGACTAATGAGACAAATCAAGCTAAATGGGTGACCAATGAGGCGAGTGACCAATGAGACTGGGGACTATAGAGCAGACTCTAGTTACAGATGTTGCACTATATAAGTATTTGATGTCCTTAAATCGTGGGTAGTTTAACGAAATGTTTCGCTTGAATATTTGACAAATTAAGTCACTCTACTAAGTTTTTTTTCTTCTGAGTAAAACATGACAAGCGCGTCGATACAGTACATACTTTGAACAGCAACCTTGTGAAATGTTATGCAAAATAAGTCTAGCATTCCCCACCTTTAAATGACAGCAGTTTCTTTTAAAATAACACATTGAAATGAAAAAGTTTTGTTCACTTGGAAGTTTATTTAAGGAAGAATGTAGTAGCCACTAAAATTAACTGTGTCTTTATTTAAAGTTTAGTACTGCGTCACCAATGTACCAGCATGGCATACGAAGAAAGTAGCTCTAATCATTATTTAACAATTCAGTCTCAACAGAGAGCTCCCTGGTCTCAAGAATAAACTCAAGCAGTAACTTCATATACCATAATGCATACTGCATTATAAGACATATAGATGCTGCACTATTTAAAATTCGGAACAGCAAAACTTATTTTTGAACAAATAATAAATGAATTTCGTTTTGTGAAAACCTTATTTCGTGAAAAGAGAGCTACGATTTTGTACTAATGTCTTAGTAAGCTTCTCTGATAAATCATAGCATATTTACCCCTAAGAATAATTTTGACCCCAAGCCCCCTCCCTTTTATTCTAAGAGCCTGCAGAAGAAAAAAAAAACACCAGAAAGAAAGCAAGCATTACAAGACTTGATTCACCAATCAAAAGTGACATTGAAACGAAATACAACTGGCTGTTGCTTGTATTACACGAATATTGTAATGGAGGTTGATCCAAAATTCAATTCATATCGTTACTAAAATATACTCTTAAAAAACGACTTGACACTCCATAGACAGAGTTCCGACAAACTGAACGTTGCCGTAATTTCCCTGGGTCTCTCTCTAACCCCTTCCCTCCGGAGGACTTCTGGATCTGCCACTTTGCAACAAATATTGCTCAAAAGATACGGATAACCGTAAAACTTGCACTTGATTCTGTATATGTAAATTGTAGTGCAGACCTGCTTTCTACGTAGCTGCAATGATTCTTATTTGTGCAACATTACATTGAATAATTTGAACGCATTAGTTTATTTTTACAGCTTTGGGATTAATTTATTAACACCAATGCAATGTGGTAACGACCCCCCCCCCCTCCCGATAATACAGAACAACTACCGTGTGTACTCAAATTCCATCGAAATTGGCAGTCAACACGAGACACGAGTGCAATTACTAAACGGGCCATTCTCAAGGCAACTGCAAGAAGAGCTCACATTTCGACAGAATTATTTTAAACTTACCATCGCTAGTACCGTATTTTCTTTATTTTAAATCACTGCAGCAAACAAAACTGTGTTGAATTGATACATGAATAAGAATTCTCCGAGAAAGTACTATTATTTATGCTACATTTGACATCCGACGGCAAGCTACTATTTTATAAAATACTGGCTGTGCCAAAAGAAATAGGCATATTTATATAATATAATATTAAGACTCGACAGTTTCGGGAGTTACGGGATAGGAAATTTGAGGCTAATTTCGCAAGTCCCAAATACTCCCCACATTTTCAAATATAAATGGTTTCGTTTGGACGCCCCCACCCCAAGGAGAGATCCAGGTAAGCGTACCTCTCACTATAGAAAGTGACCCATCCCCAAACAGTTAGACGTGTGCCTAAAATGCGTGCGTTTTCATTGTCATTTAAAGGTCTTACAAACAAGAAAATTATCCTCACGCAAATTAGTCTGATAAAATGCGACTAAAACGTTATATAATAGACACAGGGGATTTCACTGCAAACCAATTTAAATTCGTTATAGTCAATAAATTTAAGACCGGATAATTATCATCTAATGTTTTCTTTTAAACTGATAAACACGCTTGTTCTTAGGGAGTACCTTTGGAATGATTAATTTGTTAAAAATTGTAAAAGATCAAAAATGATAATCCCTCTGAGGGAAACAAAAAAATTCATATTTTTGGCCGCCATTTTGTTTTTGGAAGCCATTTTGAATATGTGAGACCCAATATTTTTACCGTTACCACTTGATTTCGTGTGAAGGGGACGCTTAGGTTTCCAAAAAGTATTGGGTCGGAGAGTTGTGGGGTGCCCGTGAGGTGCCTCTGGCCTAAGTCACCACTTTATTTTCGAAATACGACAAATTTGCAAAGCAGAATACCTAGGGAATACTTATTTAACTTTATCTTCAAACTGGTCGTTAGTTTCTATATTTCTCGACATTTCTTGCGTTCACGTCGTCCAGTCCTTAAAGAAACACTTTAAATCAATATTTCATGGCATACAAGTTTAGGCCGGTGTCTGTACCAGTCATTTGTGTCCACTTAACGTCAATTCAGCAGTTGCGTTAATTAGCCTATCGGTATTCGCTGGGAACTCCAGATGTCGACCAATATGGTGTCAAATGAACGCCAGGGAACATGATACCGTCTTGGTAACATCAAAATGCTTTAACTAGACACTCTTGGGATCCCAAAAATGTAAGTTAGAAAAATATCTTCCTGGGGTGCATGGGGACCCTACCTTCCGACTCGACTACTTCCCCAAGGCCGACAATCCCAGAACAAACTGCATGACCTCCGTCTGTCCGTGAAAGGATGTTTCCTCTGGTTCCGGAAAACGGTAGTATAATTTTGTTCATTATGTAAAGTAATAATGCAAATAGTTAATACTAGCTGGCTACCCAAGAGGAACCAGGACGGCGGCAAATGCCCAAGAAAATTTCAACTTGCCTTGACTTCACACATTTTTACAAATGTCGCCCGCTCCCCTAAAAAAATCCACCCAGGCATTTCGCTGCTATTTAGTAGGCAATACCTTGTGTGCCTACGGGCCTGGGACCACGAACGAAAAAGTAACACCATAATATTATTGGGACAAGGAACCCGCTCTAACAAAGTATATCCGTAAATTTAAGGGCATTCACATACAACTGTAAATAAGAACATTTTTATGCTGATTACATACCAGATCATTATCAACGAACGATATTATAATGAGTGAAAAAGCACAAAAATTAAAGGAACGATTTTTTAACAAAATTCCAAATTTACCCTCCTCTTGCTATGAAGTCACCATTTCTTTACCCTTGCCCTACTCTCTCTCTCTCTCTCTCCAACACACACACACACACACACATCTCACACTAGCATGAAGCGCTTTACCCATGCACACTGTAATATCCTCCTATTCGTTCAAAGACTTTCCCACACAAGCAGTACTCTGACAACTAATGCCATGTTACAAATCTACAAAGTGACTTTCAACAAAACTATGGTTACAAGACCCGTGCCATCTGTCAATCAAACACCGTACAATAGTATGTTAATAAGTTAAACATGCCAGCAGGTGTATGTCTGTTTTGTAATGTTAAACAGTTTTGTAGCCGTGAATAAAGCTCAATCTACGTGTAATGTAAGGCGAACATGCCGAAGGAAAACATGGCAATAGATTTTGTATTGAGGGCTATGCAGTGCTTAATAAAAAGTGCGAATCACTTGCCTTTGACTTAACACATCTAACCCATCTCGCCCCGACCTCCTCCCCCAGAAAAAAAAAATCAGCCCACAGCCATCTCGCCCACATTCAGTGAGCCTACAATAGCTTGTCTGCCTACGGGCATATCGTATTTTATTAATTGTAAATCAGAACCCAGACGAAAATATTCCAGCAATGGGAATTGAGCGAAAGAGAGGGCGGATATACCAGACACCTCCCTGATAGGTATACAAAGAAGGATGGAGGACTAACAAGTGCATTTCAGAACGCTTCTCTGTCGTAAATGCATCGATACTCACCATCTATAAGAGGACGCACGAAGCGCGCGGTAAATGTTTGAAAAATGTAAAATGGCAAAAAACGCACTTCCAATCTTTCACATCATGTGACAAACTACATAAGATCCCATATTGATACGAGGCCCACAAGGAGGTTGGAGATGTACCTTTTGAGAAAAATATTTAGATCAGAATAATTTCCTTTACCATTACTTTAATGGTCATGAGATAAGCACAGTATTGGGTTAAGGTTAATATTTTGATAGTTTGAGAGGGCTTTGCGGAAATTCTTACAGTTTGGGAACCATTTGTGATACAAAATGATTTTATAGATCCAACACTCGGTCGAAAACACCCCTCACCCTACCCCCTACAGAAATCTATAGCTTAAAAATATGTTGGGATCTTTTTTTTTAGTCCGAAATCGATTGCCCCCCCCCCCCCCCGGCGCCACTGGTTCGATCATCTCGTGTGGGAACTCAACAAGATTCTTATTTAAGGCCCAGCTGGCGGTGTCATTCTTTTGCGACAAAAGAACATTTTTGCATCTGTGATTAACGTATGTGAGCAAAAAATATACAGCCCAAACCTAGTTCCAGCTTACAACTGTCGAGCTAAACTTGAATCCACGACAACATGCTTGGATTATAAAGACTGAAATACTTGCTTCAAATCTGAAGGCTGAATATGGGGAACACCATCATTGTCAACATATTATATTTAGCAAGAAATTCATCCTCCGACAATCTATCAAGTCAAAGACAGCTAGTGCAGTGTCTCCCGGAGGTGGAGGAGCGCTACAAGTACACAAGCATTCATTTTCCTTTTCCTACTCTTTCCATTTTTTCTCATTCTTTGTCTCCTTATCTTTTTCTCCATTTTTCTTTTTTCTCGTCTACCTTCATTTTGCGCCCCATGGCCCGTGTAGGGAGGGGTGGCTGCCCCTCCCTGCCCCCCTTGTTCCGCAACTGACTGTACAATCCCGTTAGTTCAAAAGCTTTCCTACACAAACAATAATCTGACAACTAACGCTATGTTGATAATCTACAAAGTGACTTTCAACGAAACCATGGTAACAAAGCCCGTGTCATCTGTCAATCAAACACTTGTACAATAGTATGTAAGTCTGACACGTGCTGCCTCAATTGTTATGTTAATAAGTTAAAATTATGCCCAACAGGTGTATGTCTTTCTGTCTGAAGGTTTTCTAGTCGTGAACAAAGCTCGTTTTACGTGTAATACAAAGCGAATAATATGCCCAAGGGAAAACTATAGGTTTTGTATTGGAGGTCCTACAGTGCTTGGGTACGAATAACGTCATACAGCTCTGTGAAAACAATTCAATGACAAACTTGTCAGTAGTAGATGTATTAGAAATTGATTGCTATTAGCAGAAGCCAGAAGTAGAAAGCTTGACATAATAAAAGGATACAGGATAGAGGAAAGGACAGTATGTGTTTAGGAAACCATGACAGTAAAATAAATGGATTATGATGATTGCATTTTTTTTTGTAAATGGTAACAAGTTTTCTCTGCATGGGAAATTTTGGGATATTAAATTAGTGATAGAACACTAAGTCATATCAAACCAAACCCCTCATGAGTCTATGCTTGTATACACAAGAACAAAAAAGTAGAAATTATCATTACATGATCTTTATATAAACCTCTTTTTTGTTCAACTTTCATTATTTAAGAAAGAGGTCAAGTGACTTTGATCTGTTTAAGTAAGCTTTGTAAAAAAAAAAAAAAAAACCTTAACATTTGTATACTGCAGCACATTTACTATCTTCACATTCTATGTCCTATTTTTTTCTTTATTTCACTTTGCTTTAACCTTGTGTATTAATAATACAAGGTTGTAAACTGCTGTCCCTACTTAAAACTAGTAGGATCATGTCATGATACTTGTTATACAACATAATTACTTACTCTTTAATATTTTGTAGTCAATGTTTTGACAGAAATCCGGAATTATCAACAACCAAACCTTGTGAACTTTAGAAACCTTCCTTCTTTAACTATATTATTTCTCTTTTCAAATGGCTACGTTGTAGAATCTCTTACAATTCTTCCTGTCTAGTACAAAATAAACTACCATAAAGTTTTACCTACGTCACTTAACCTAGTATACTTGTAATTGACTCTATTAGCCATGTTGATTGTCATGTAAAGAATAAAATAATCATATAGTCTTCAACCAAACCTCCTTAGAAATTTTACTTAGTGCATACTTTAACTAAAGCTTTAAATATCATTTTACCTACAACACCTCAATAAAATATTTCACGGTAATTCCAAAAATTAATACAATAAATTTTATTTAGACATTTTAAGTAAATGTTTTAGTTTTAATTGTTACTAATCAAGTATAAACCAATATTAACATAACTAATACTTGTCGGTGTTACATTGATAAATTCTTCACCAGTTACTTACGATAGCTTACGTAATGACGGACACATTGAGGCAAACTGTAAAATATCAATGGCTTCATCTTCGGTCATATCTCTGTTGGACAGATAGACCGCTAGCTCCTTGACCGGAATCCTTGAAGTGAGGGCCAGGCCCGAGGTGGTCTTGATAGCTGGTGTAGAGAGGTCCACTGATTGAAGACAGTTGGATAGGTTCACAACCTTGATGGGAATCTGTGAGGGAAGGAAAGGGTCCTTGTTAAAGGAATAAACTTAAAACAGACATTTTTGTATTGTTGATTGAATGTTTTAGGACATAATTAATCTGTAGTATTATAGGTGAGGATAATATATACATCTATATTTTCATTTAAAAGACGACTGAGAATGGAAAAGCTGTATGGTGTTTACAAAGTGATAGAAAATTAACGTTAACGTCGGTAATATAATATGAATGAAAGAAGATAGCGGGGAAATGTATTTGAAACAAAGAAATTATTACGAGTGAGATTAAATAAAATTTAGAAGTAAGAGTAACCTAGAATGTGTAGTAATGAAGAAATTATTGCAGGTAATATGGAATAGAATTTAGGAGAAAAAGAATACAACTCTAAATCTATTATACAGGGAAATATACTTTCTAAGACAAATTGAATGGCTGCTCATGCGATTTTTTTAATTCCCTTTTTCAACTAAAACTTCGGATTAATGGTTTAACTAGACTGAGGAAAACAAAATAGTGCTGAGTAGTTTTCCTCTCTGACTATATGACGTCAAAGAATGAAGGGTGGGTGAAAGGGGTGTTGAAACATGATAGAAGTTTGTTATGAGTTTAAGTAACATTTGTTTGAATGTGAAATTTATTAAAAAAGGCTGAGCTATGGAGCAAATGATGATCCCTTGGGTTAAATTTAGACGGAGGTGTCAACTATTCTTAGTGATACATTTTTAAGTCTTTTTTTAAAAACCAGAAATTTATTCCACTCACTCTGTAGCTATCGGGTTTTCCTTACATTATTAATGTTAGTCTTTAGTTCATCTTTCAGTTTGTTTAACTGGCCTAAACTAATTAGCTCACTTAATAAATAATATTTTATTTGCACGAATTTAACGTCTATAGGTTTCATTGTAAGTTCTTTTAATTAATAGAAATCACATTTTCTTCCTCCAAATAAATGTAAATATGGGTCCATGAGCTACACCTAATTTTAACAGCAAAATCTGAAATAAGTGATCTGTTTGACATGAAAATCTTGCAGAAAATATCTCCCGTACCGATAAAATGTGGTTTGTTGTATTTTGTTTGCTTGGACCTACCACATGGGTGTCAGAAAAATAAATTAATTAAATATGCATAGAGATCAAGTACATAAATATTTGTATGATTTAATACGTATTGGATGCACCAAGAAGAACAGTATTTTTATTTGCCAAGAAGTAAAACTTTGAAAAAAAAAATAAAAATTCTCTTGCATTTCTTTTTAATGTCATAATATATTGTACTTACAGCAGCGAATGCCTTTTTTAAGCAGTTGCTATGTTGAGTGTTTGGTGATTTATGAACGCGACTCCTTTAATAAAAACTATAGTTGAAAAAACAATCCATTGCCATCTGGTAAACTGAGACTGGGACGTTTCATGCACTAGAAACTACTTAATCGTTATAAACATACTAGGTAACTTTTCTAAAAGAGTTGTATTTGGAGTCATTTCGAAAAAGGCCCATTTTCACATTAGGCCTATTAAAGTATAGTGATGCTTCTATTTGATGCGGAGCGTAACAAGAAAATAGAATGGCTAAGAATGACTCCGAGATCACTCGACAAGTCACTTTCGAGGCCACAAGTATTTGGCTAACAAAATGTGGGAATGTCATGTTGCAGACCTTAGTACACGTTTAAAGAAAAGAAACGTATAATATTTTATTAGGCCAAATCACATAATACAGATGGGAGGTTGAATGACTTCATGTCACGTTATATCTTTCACTTATTTATTGCTTTACCACTATAACGCAAGGAAATTGAGTTGATAAATTAAAAAGGGGTCCAAGGCAAAGTTCTAGGATTTAGAAAACGAGGCTGGGACTCATTTTTCAGGTTAAAGTTCCTCTCATTATTGTAATACAACCAAAAAAAAGAAACATTCTTAGATGCTGATGAGCCTAACCGGAGACCATCTAGGTAACCGGTAGCTACGGTTGGTTTGTAAGGATGCCTGGTTGAACGTGCACGTCATACAGAAATAATTGGCTTAAATCAATGTTGTAGAAAAAAAACGGCGGTCCCGTCTGGTTTGACGGCAGGTAAGTCACCAGTCAACACTCATAAGAAATCAATGTAGTAGCCTTCGCCTGCAATGTTACCTAATTACCTTTCTGAATTTAAGTCGCTAAACTGAGTGGGTCATTTTTCTGAATATTCTCTGGGCTACTGAATGCAATTTCCTTTTCAATGTTTTTGTTTATTAAAAATTGTTTACTTATTTGCCATTTTACCGACTGGAATTTGTTCCGCTAACTTGAATCGAGTCTTAAACAGAGCAATTGTCTAGCTCACGTAAGTTGGTAGGCCTGGGCTAATAAATATAAAAGGCTCACCATAAAATTGAAATTAGGATCTAACTTTAAGACCATTTATTAGTGGGCGATGATTAAGCTAAATTTTCAAACTTAGTTTTATTAGCTGGTAACCCTACTTTAGCGAGGCTGTCAATTTAGCTACTTGTAAGCCTAGGCTAATTGGCAGACTCAGTACCGTAAAAATCTAATTTAAGCGTCGATTTTATTTTTAGTGTAGGTGATAAGGCTAGCGTGACTAGAGCTTTGGATCACAGCTCAAACCACAACAAGCCCCTTTTATCTCAAAGCTCTCAGTGTTTCGGTGATCATTTGCTATCCCCCGCATGCAGACTACTGTACTTACATTCAGAAAACCAATTCATGAAACAATTTACAACAAAAACAGATCTTTTTCGTTATCAGTATAGGCCTAGTTGCCTTTAACGTTTGTTTGAATTTCTATTCACGGGCCTACAAAACGTGATGTAGGCCTACAAAATTATATTCCACACTAGGCTATCCTTATCTAAATACTTATCTCGGTTGATGAAATATGATAATGAACGGTATTTCCAACTCTGTTAATCCATACGCAAACTGATATGACCACACTGTACGAACACTTGCCTACTAATACCGACTATACTGTTATGACCTGTGTTCTGATGAGTACACAACGCTACTGAACAAAATAATGTGCCAGCTGTTTTTGACATTCTTCACAATGATTGGAATTTGGCGCCAGTATAGTTTACTACCGTCTGTAAATTATGTAAACAACTTTTCCGTAGCCAACCGTTGAAGTATAAAAAAAGTTGGTCGCAGAGAACCAAGAATGAGCTAGGCCGATTGGCAGACTCGGTACAAAATACATGAATTTAACGTCGAAATGCATGTGAAACCTTAACCTGTAACGATTATTCATCGGTTTTAGTTTAAGTGTTGTACCTCTTAAAACCAAATAAGTATACGCAGTTTGGATTTCCAGATGTATACTTGAACACTGACGATTTATTCAGGGGCGGATCCAGGATTTTTTCCAGGAGGGGGTCTGAATACTTGATACAGGGTCGGATCCAGGTTTCGGGGGAAGTGGGCAGGGTTCTTCCCAGGATGGTTTGAATGCCGGCAGGACTATCTAAGTGGAACGCCACTATCTATTGACGCGGAGCGTACAAGAAAATTACTGGAATTTACAAACCCACAGATGGCCGGAAACGGCACTTCCCGAGTGTTTTAAGCTGTAAAAACACAGCCTTAAAATGGGGATCTCATGACTGAAATGTCTCAATAAATCAACAAAAAAATAAAATAAAAAATTGTAATATATTTTAGATGGGTTGAGGTGATACTTTTAGATGGACAGTTTAATTGACTGTTATATAAAGACAAGAATCATAATGGATAATGCATTCTCTTTCATTTATTCAGCATTATAGCAGTGCTTAAACAGGGTACGCAACAATGAGTGCTAACTTATAGGGCTGTTACGTTTAAACGGTTTACAAGCGATCGGCCATTTAAACAGTGCCTAACTCAACCAAGCATTGGCCAAATACTGTGAAAGGAGTAGTAATTTATACAGTTGTGGACAGATGGCATGGACGCAGATCCCGGTGGGGACAGCGTTATGCCTCCCCACCAACTTTTTCAGTGGTGGGGACATGACATATCGTGTCCCCACCAATTTGTCTTGACCAAATTTTC
>WURT03042565.1:0-14680 GCA_009936505.3 Holothuria glaberrima
ATGTTGGAGGAAATCTTCGAGTGAAAAATAGTAATAGCGATACTTATATATATATATATATATATATATATATATATATATTTATTTATTTATTTATTCTCAGAGCTTGACCTTCACTGCAAGTCAGATTCAGTGTTAATATGCTCTATGACGGCGAGGGGTAAGTGGAAAGACGAAAAGTAACCACGCCCCTCGATGCAGGTCGATTATGAGCAGCAGTACAATTGTATGCTAACCATGCCTTGGCGTGGCAAACCTTATTCAGGGTTACCCTAAATTGGGGGCCATGCTTCGGTTACTATGACTACGTCTTGCTACTCCTGTTTCCGATTGCGGAACAATACATACATAAGAACGTCCTCGGTAGGCTGCTTAAGGTATAATAAATTATGGTTGTAAAAAGTGCCACTCTAGGTTTTCCTTTTGACATATTTCCCACCTTGCTGTCGAATTTTCTATTCATTGTAAAATAAAGACGTTAGGACCATAGATACAAAGAAAGGTAGGGTCTACATTGTTTACCGCGTAGGTAAAAAGTTCACATTAAACCTCCTGCTTCGCGGTGTTGCGCTGATCGTATAAATCCTATACACTGCAGGACATTAAAACAGTATATTCATTTGTGATAATGACGTCATTTGTTCTCATTGACTGATCCGAATATGGTATTACAGACCACGTAAAAGACACTGTTTTGGAAAGCTGTCAAAGTCAGCCTAGTGTGACATTTTCTGAGCATGTACGTTTAAACTCCAGGCTGTGGAGGAGTGGATAAAGGCGGTGGCATTTGAAGCAATGAAGCTTGGCAACCGGGAAATTTGGGGTTCGTTCCCTGACCAGGTCAAAGTAAGGTGGGTTTTTCATCCAAGAGCAATCTACGATTTTTCCATCTGAACTGGCCTTTCAGAAAAGGAAAAAAAACCGAATTTGACCTAAATTGTTGAGTTGGTTAGCCACCCGACGTGAAGTTGTAATTCAAAAGCCATATGCTGTTCCGGACCACATTTGTGGTCGCTTAGCGTCGTAAAACAACTGCCCTTTAAGGCCGCAAGTCCAAGGCAATGAATGTACAAATAGTCTAAACGATATAGCATAAGTATTGGACAAGTAAGTCAAGAGATAACCGACAACGAGATATTTATGAATGATTTTGTATTATAAAAATCTTTTGTGTATAAAATAAATAAATATCCCTGGTATCGCAGTATGATATTACACGTAAGAAATTCCATATCGGCAGATAGAATACAAACTTTAAAAAATGTCTACAAACTGTTGTATGATTACAGAACAAAATAAAAAGGAATACAAGGAGGAAACTGAAAAGTGCTGTCAACTTTTGGAAACAAATTGACAGCACTTTTCTGTTTTCTTTAAAAATAACAAAAAAAAAATTACAGTGTATAGATCATAGAATTACAGCACCTTCAGACTTCTATTAGCAACGCAAGGTACCGCCATGTTGAATGCATTCCACGGGTACATTTTTTGCACTTAAATACACTGACTATATCTCTCCTCCCATTTCCCTTGCTTCTGCAGCTATGCCTATGATTTCACTTATAGACATCCAAAATTACCAAATGCAATTAGTTTCCTTCCGCGCCCAAATATAGCTTACTACGGTTCCAACCCAATTTAAACCGTCACGATGTACTTTGTTAACTTTTAAAGCATTCCTTATAAGTTAAAATGAAACACCTATCTAAAACAAACTTCATATTTTAAGGACTACTCTAAATAAAATTAAAGTCTGAATGCCACATGACATGATGTAAAATTCAGCTTTTACCCGTCAACTATGAAAATACTTACACTTTTTATATAAAATAGATTACCATGCAGTACTGACAAAGGGCAAAGATTTGCAGAAAGACCATGTAGTGAATGAAAATTTAAAAAAATAAAAAAAAAATAAAAAAAATAAACGTTTATTACATTACAGTTTTTGTCGATGAACCAATAAATGACAGACTGATGTACTATCCAATATTATCTTATACATCTTTATTTTATCTTTTTTTATTTTTCCCTCTACCCCTCCCCTATCCTACATTAACCTTAAACAGTAAATTGTATATAAAAATATGAATTCAATTTTTACAAGCCTGCCGTGAAACACGTTTCCATTAAAATGAATAATAAATGAACTTCTCCTCGCTATAAATAAATAGAATTTTAAACAAATGGAGTTTGAAACATATTGCAGCTCATACAAATATTGAGAATAGTATTAAAAAAAACTTTGTTCGTCAATCTTGGTAATGGTTTTGAAAAGACCGTTCTTATTAATACGGTTGTTTGGCAAATATTGCACCGGGCTAGGAGAACTTCCAGCGTCATTATACCTTGACTGCGCCATCCGAGCATTTGCCCAATTTCACAGCGAATACGTTTAGCCACCTCACTAAAATAACTTGCGAGGATAATAAATCAATTGAAGATAGTGTCACCGTAATATTGCTATTTTACCAAGCCAAAATAGTTATTGTTCAGTCGTTGCTATATGATCATTCATCGAGTTTTAAGGATATCATCCATAATTGTTACACTTAAATGATATCGCTAACAACTATATGGCACTTCACTGTCCATTTCGATAGTTGAATTGCTTGGGTTATATGGGGCAATTTAACTTCTCTGCAAATACAGTACTTTTTAACGCCTGGTCGCAACTTGATTGGCTTACCAAAATGGCCGCAGGAGCTAACATTTTAGCATCATTTTACTGTGTCTTGTGAATGACCACGCTCCCTCCATGGTATTTTAGATCGATGGTCTAGTCACATCCGTGCCGAGAATACTGTTACCAGTACGTACGTTAGCAGACACATTATCATCAAAAGATCGTTTTTCTGTGACCATAGGCTGGAGACCAAAATTCGCGGTGGGGTTGACTTACGTCTTCCTGATTATCCTTATTTACCTACAAGGTAGCGTATTTTGAGCAAACGCAAGCAACGCTGACCTTCACTGTGCTCAACGTGTACCTGAAAGTAAAAAAAAAATACAAACAACATCTTAATGGAAGCACTAACCATCAGATCAAAGCGAACTGATGTTGTGAACTCTCTGTATATGATAAAGACACAAACATGATTTCAACGGTAGGCCATACAGTGAAGAGGGGATAAGAGTAGTGGTGGCGCCGGGATTTTTAAAAGTGGGGGGGGGGGGGAATGGAGGGCAAAAAAAATGTTGGGGCAAAAAAAAAAATAACGCGCAATATTACAGCCGAGTACGAAGCACGAGCTTTGGCGTGTGAGGGCCAGGAGCCCGCCTTTGGAACCCTGGTGGGGTCCATGGGAGAAGCCCCCCGAAGCTCTGAGGCTTTAGCATATCTCTGGATGAAGAAATAATTCTCAGGATAGGTATATTTTGGTTTATAATGCATCATTCACTGCAAAAATTCCAAACATCGGTAATTTTAATGTATTAGGCTATTTCCCCCGTCAGGCCACAATACTTCAGGGGCTGAGTCGGGGCATCTGGGGGACAAAGGTTCTGACTGGGGCAAATGTCCCCATACCTCCCTCACCCCTTGGTGCCGCCACTGGATAAGAGATGGGGAGGATACCTTTGCTGGAAAAAATTGTCGCACTCTAAAACTTCAGGGACCAAAATTGTTGTTTGTATGGATGTCACCTTTCGGTGGTTTATATTTTGACTTTCAAAATTGAAGCATGTAACGTTTTTGTATTTTTCTTTGAAAGGATCTCTGGGCTATCCCCACTGCCGGCAAAATATGAAACAACTCCCTAAGGCAGTTACGACGCAGAGGATATGAGGGACTTTAGCAAGAAGCTCTGAGACATAGCGTAGTACATTCAATTACTGTCAGCTTGAAGCTTGGAAAAGTGAGTTAGATTCCGAGATGAAGATACCCCCTATGATAACGAACATACACTTTAAAGGTAATCAAAATTAGAAACGAACGGTCTTACAATCATAGTGACCACTATGCGGTTTGTTTTCTATCATGACACTATCAGTCTCTAACTCATTGTTCACTATATCATATTGTACTGTATTGTACTGCACTCTATTCTGCTCGATGACCTTTGACCGTTGCGTGATGTATTCCTTCACCAAATATTGTATGTAAGCTGCATAGTGTTATCGTGAATCGGGTGCAAGAGTATTGTCTCTCTGAGGCAAACATATGGCTGGTTGATATCGTATATGCTAGCGTGCCCCAGACCATTGTGTTCTAATTGGAACATACAGGTGCACTCATGGGCATAGTACGCCTTCAAGTTTCATTATCCCCCAATTTTACTCAGGTTTTATACTGTTACTTACGGAGCGTCATAATCACTCTAAAGTACACCACCCGTCTTACGTCCCCCCCCCCCGACATAGGGGGCTGCTTAAAGGACTGTGCTGTAGTCTAAAACCTTCAAGAGAATGATATACTTACTGGTACACGCCTTCGACACATTGTGTTCTGTAGAGAATGCGTCGGGGTTCCATGATTGGTTTACAGCTTCCCCGTGACTTGTTACATTCATTGCATATGCATTCGGCGTAAAATATCGTACGTGGATACCTGTCAGAAACCCCAATAAATAAATCGTGTTTAAAATGGAAATTTGCTTCGACGTAGTAACGTCATGATTGGACACCTCTCCTTCCCCCGGGACAATTGCCATCAAGACACAAATCCTACGGACAATTCCTTCCTCGGACCATTCCACTTATAAAGACAACCGTTTGGCAACATCCCCACCACAAACTTTTGAATTGTTAGGGTGGAAATTGCCCCGAGAACCGGGAAATTTGTCTGGCTTTCAATTGTTCTCGTGGGAATTGACAGAGCGGGAATTGCAAGGAAAATTGTCCGGGAACCAGTAAATTTGCAAGCGATGATGCAGTCTTTTACTAAAGAGCCTGCCATCACCTGGAGGATCAACGTCTGACAGACTGTATGAAGTCACGTGAGACGAAAACGGTTGAAAAACTACACACTTAATTGCCATCATAAGTAAATTGTCAGTCTACCAAGGAACGTGTTTATTGGCATGCTGTGTATCACGTGTTGCCATCACAAGGAGGAATCATCATTTGGACTCTCTTCGCTTACGTCATTTGAAAAGATGTGTGGTAGGCCTTTCATGCTATTAAATGATGCCATATTGTGCAAGTAAGGTTTGACCAATCATGGAGTTCATTCATCTAAGCATAAAAATGGACACTATTTCTGGTCAATTCTGTAGAGGTTTTCAATGTTTCCTTACTGAGGGATCAGCGGCCCCCTCCTTACACCCCTCCTTACACCCGCTTTTATTCCAATCTTTTCCGAACAATTTTCTTAATTTTCTGCATATATAACTTGATTGTATATTAAACTAAATAAAGAACAGTAATATCCCGGATGTTTCTATTATCACATGTATACAGACTAAGCTACCGTACCTTAATGATTATTTTCAGGGACTCTGTTGGTCAAATCTTGACCTACCTGATCCTAATGGAATCATTGACTTTCATTGTCCATGGACAGCTAGCCCTGCGATTCACAGTGGTTCCATACCGGACTGTTTTACCCCTCACCTCATCACACTCCTTATCATCTGAATTGTTCGTTTCCGGTATAGTTTCGTGGCTTATTTCAGGATTTGCCCTCAAGTTTGATAACATCGCTTCTAACTCATTGTCATCTGGTTCACGGCATTCCTCAGTGCTTCGTCTATGTCTCTTTCCCGCCAAATGACCAGAGTCATTATTGTCGTCCGTTTCATTGGAGTTCAAAGGTTGTAATTTCATTTCCTCTTTACGATCAAGAACGAAACCCGTCGCAGACACCGTGAGCAAGGAACAGTAGATGAATACCTGGAGACGAAGGAATTTTAAGGGTAACAATTACTTCCGAATAACATTAAAAAAATGAAGTTTTGCAAAATAAAACACCTTTTTGTACAATTAACTGAACCTATAATTGTCAAGCAACCTCTAGAAAGTCTCCGGGTAACGTAATAAAATGTCAGCAAATTATGTTGGGGGGGAGGGGAGGCGTTACAAAACAACATTTCTAGCGCGAGCGGCTGATTATGCACGTACTGTGTGTGTTAGACCAGTCTATTAGGTAGCTAATGCAGTCCCTCCCAATTTGAATGAGTGTGCCCCGTCTTTCTAGTTCAGGAATGGCTCTTATCAATCATGTAACAATATGTTTGTTACTTATTTGTTAAGTTTTTTGCAGAAAAACTCCTTGGTTTACCTTCAATATTCAATCTTCTATACAGAAACATAATGAATGATACTTGAGAACGAAATAAGGGGAGATTTGTAAAATTTAGCAAACTTGTGAAAATAAACTTGGGGCGACTGCCATCTCCCTTTAAAGACATGCACTCGTCACCCCCAAAGTATATCTTAGTGTGGGGTATCAATATTCTCAGTTGGTGACTGCTCTTTGAATGACAGCACAGTTTGTAATTTCCAAAGGTGAAGACTAGCTCATGTTCCACACAATTCAGAGAGAGTGCTTGTATTACACATTTTAGCCGTGTATGCTCACCAGGACATGGCCTTAAACAGCAAATAGGTGTCTGTATGTGTAAGGAGGGGCATTATACAGTTATGGGAGGAGCTACAAGTTGCATAGTTGGGAGAATGGAACTGTCTGGGACGAAGAGACTTGAACGACAATCGAATGGTAACCAAAGCATTCACATATTTTTACGTCTTTATTTATCCGGATGAGGCCTTTTAAAACTGAATATTGTTACTTTCGAGATATCGTGTACAATAGATTTCCTACAAAGTTGAAAATATATTAAGTTTACTATTATCTAATTAAGTTTATTCTGCCAATAAGTATCAATACGAACGTCTCTTTATTAGAGCAATCGACTTTAAGTCACTAAAATCTTCTTTTCATGGTGGCGAAAGCGAAAGTGTATCTTACTAATTCTTTTTGTCACTTGTTTGTAAACATGAAACTTTCCTCATATGAAGTGAGTAATTCTCATATGTTGTTGATAACAAAATGAAACAGTTTCTCTTTATATAATATATTACAACTTATACAAAGTATACATTACATTAATTTATCTTACGAACAAAACGGAGATCGAAAGTTAAAAACTTACCAAGATGGTAGATCCCATTTTGTCAGTCTTGTAGAAATATAGCTTACTCTGTTTGAAAATAATTATTTCTGGACGTAAATGTCTGACACTTTTCTATTGTTTGTAACGTTTTGTGCTATAGTATATTCAAGTACTCGTTGTTGATAACAAATAAGTAAGTTTTAATGTATGCAAGTCATCAGTCTACCAATTTTTAAACTTCAATGAATTTGGCACCCCTGATGTATCACTTTATATAAGCCTTCATCCAAAGCACGTCCAACTTTTAATGACGTCAAATAAATATAAGCTTGGATAGGGTGATTCCCCTCTTCTACGCGGTCATATTCTTGTGGTTAGCAATGAACACTAACTGTCCAACAATATGTAAATACTAACTTAGACTATATCCGCATAATACACTACTATTACTACAATTGCCAATAAATAGCCTACATGTAATTATAACTCACGCCAATCACAATATCGAATTTCCGGTCAAGCAACCAACTTCTGTGACGTCAGATCGTAAAATGTCAGGCTGAGATGTATGTTTATTAAAATTAGTAATCACTGCAATAAAGTTATAAAGGAACACACTGGTAAGAGGGCTTCATACTAAGCCTTTTATTCGAACTGAAAGATAAACTAGAAAAAAAAATGTGCACTAAACTTCCAGGAAGCACACTAAGTTACCTTAATAAGCCTGTTGGGTATTCCAGGACTTCCGGTGGGGTCGCAAGCTCAGCTGTACGGTGACAACTTTTTCGCATGTGTGCGCATGCGTGTGATATACTTGCCATCCCGGCGAACGTGTATTACGCCTGCACTACACTATCTGTGCGTGCAGTACCAATAACATGTGTATGTCCGAAATAGGTGTACATAAGCGACAACTGCCACGAAGGCGTGTGGCTAATTTCACCTTTGACCCAACCCATGATACATTGCGTTAAAGCATTTCCCAACACGTCTATTGAACAACAATCCTACGGAGCTTAGTTAGTTAGTTAGATGAGGTTTAACGGCCCAGTTTCCAACCAATTGGTTCAAGTCGAGCCGGCCACGGCTTTTTTCCAGTTGTGGCTCACTGGCTTGTTTTCCCTCACTCCATTGCTTATGCGGAGCATCACGCACAACGGCAGAAGGATGCTCTACCACTAGACCAAACACGCGGCCCGGAGCAGACTGAAGTTTTGTTTTGAAGAAGTCAATTATAGCTAAACAAACTGCCCTCTGAGGGCTTTCGGCGTTGTAGGCCTACCTCGGAGATGTTTATTATATTTATTTCATCGCCAGATCCTCATAACGTGAAACTGAAGACTGACTTACCCCTGACTTTAAATGCGGTCGGAAAATGGACCAGGCAAGGTCGAGATGCAAATTGCAATTACACTATTTTAAGTCTAGCTAGCAACACATAACTTAGTAGTAGACCCAAATGGATGTTACGCGGAGGATTCAGGCTACTGCCGCTACGCTCCTACCTAACGTGTTTTACTAATCTTCGGTAGGAAATTAGAAGTAAGCTTTCATATGAAACTGTCAAGTCTCACTTCCGGTTCTCGAGATAGCCTATTACGATATTAGCACATGAAGTTATCACATTTTCTATGAAAAATGAACTTGAAACAAGCTGGTATAATGTCAAAGCTTCACGGGAGAATAGACGAGGACATCCACTTCCACTCATTCCCCCACTCACTGGCTAGAAAAAAGAGTAACATTATTTCCGTCACTTTAATTTAAACTTACTGTCATGAATGTTTGTTATCGAGGGGGTAAGGGAAATTTTAGGAAAGATAACTTTCGCTCCTTGTAAAATGTCTTCACTTGGTCGTAGGACCTGCCTCATGACCTTAACAAAATATATTGAACAGAAAAAAGATCATTATTTATCAAATGTGAGTTTATAAATAAACACTGGATAAAGTATAGTAAGGAACTTGTTATTTGGGCAAAGTCTGACGCTTATGTCACGAGAAGTTCCGGTTTCCGGTTTGGGGACAATATACATCTATAGCTCTTAAATCTTAAAGCCCTCCTTAGGATCTGTTTACTTTGTTTATAAAAAGAAGTTCTATTTACAAGTTACTCATCATAAAAAGAAATACCGCAAATGACATCCACACATGACGGGAGGCATTTCAGAAGCAACTTGCTTTTTCCATGTCATCTTATTTGATATCTTATTTTATAAAGAACCCACTTACTTCCTTACTGACCTACGCAGCGGTCACTGCTCTTTAAAACCTGGCTAAGTGATTCCAAAGAAAACCTACATTGTATACAGCAATCCCAAGGCAACAACGCAGGTTCTCTTTAATTTTAGAGTGTATCCATAATATGGTAAACCAATAAAACCGACAGTCATTTTCCGTTATCTGAAAGTTGATATCTTGCATGTGATTACAAGTCATCAATTAACCATAACTGTGTTCAGATGCATATGAGTTAACCATTTTCAAAATTTCAACATTTATAAGTGTAACTCATACATCCTTGTGCTTCGTCGTGTGTACAGGAAATTTATGTGGTTCGAGATGACAAGTACTTTTATGTGGGGTAAAATAGGTAGTATAGCTTGATTAATCATAACAAAATGATTAACGTGAAATGTCAATGCTGAAACCGCAGAAGACTATTATTAAACATTTTCTTATAGAGTTTGGCAGGTTTGTTTTAAGGAAATTTTTAAGCAGTTCCTCTTCTCACAGGAACGGTTTGGATCGGGTGATGCAAGTCTCTAATACAGAACAAATGATGTCAATCAAATAAAAAAACGGGCTAATTTATTTAAAAAGATAAAGAACCAATCTTGAGATTATTCGTAAAAATGTGCTTATGATGAGCTACCCTTACAACTATGAATGGATACAACGAGAACAGAAGAAAAATGGTGCTTGAAACTTTGGTATCTCTAATTTCGAAGGAACGAGTACGATCAGCCTCCTTGACTTACTCAAAAACGGTCAGATATAGGATTTGTCGCCAAACTAAGAAATCGTGCTTACATATCGCTTTTACTTCAGGCTAATAATATCATTAAATATCTGTCAGATTACACTCTAAAAACGTCCGGTTCAGATTTGAACCAAATCCGTTCAAATGGCACTGACCCGAAATTTAGTCAAATATTTGACTAGATTTGGTTCATTTTGAACAGGAAATGGTTTATTTTTTAACCGAAACAAGTCAAATACTTGATCCATTTTCGGTTAATTGCCCATTTGATCCGTTTTCGGTTCATTTTGAACCGGACGTTCTTAGAGTACAATCTTTATCAGAATTCAATAACACTCCATAGATCGAAGGTTTTATAGGCTATTGGGGTTTAATGATAGGCACAGAGGGTTTAAAAAATCTGAAAAGAGTGGTTGGTTGATAAAGAATAGCTCTACGGAGACCAAAATGGGGGTAGGGGAGGAAACAGATATTTATCTCAAAATGATCTCTAATGGTCTCATAGTCAAAAATGTTTTCCCTTCCATCAAAAAAGTCATTTACAAACCAAAAATGTTGGTTATTTTTTTAGAAGTATTGACCGAGGGGCCATCTATTTCGAATAGATCATTGTTCCGTATCCTTTAGCTGAAGAATTCTAACAGTATCTTTACATCCGTACTTTTACTAAGACTTATCCAAGCGGAAGGAGCGTCGACCCAGTACGAGCTATTCATTGTATTATTAATATACGTTGTAATAAAGTGCAGAGGCTACTTGCACTAAATAAATCGCCTAAATCTCTATGCATATCATGGAATAAGATGCAACCAATCATGATTACCAATAGCAATATAAATCCACCTTTTCCACACTCTAAAAACATCTGGTTCAGATTAAACCGAATCCGCTTAAATGGGCACTGAACCGAAATCTGTTCAAATATTTGACTAGATTTGGTTCATTTTTGAGCAGAAAATGGTTAGTTCATTTTTGAGCTGAAAGTAGTCAAATATTCGAATAGATTTTGGTTCGGTGCCCATTTGAAAGGAAGTTGAGAGTGAGTGAAATCTTCATAGAATTTAAAAAATAGATACACATTTACCACCTTAACAGCCCCATTAAAATGAGTCCTTGTAACTTTGTCTAGCTTTTCGTTCGAAATAAATTTAGAATAAACGTTGTAAATTTATGACAATGCTTTCGTCTTGATTTGGAAGAGGCATTAAGAGAGCCGTTATCCTAAAAAACAGAAAAACGTCAGATTCAAATTGAACCGAAAACGGATGAAATGGACACTTAACCGAAAAAGGATCAAATGTTTGACTAGTTTCGGGTCAAAACTAACCATTTTTCTGTTCAAAACGAACCAAATGTAGAAAAGCCTCACCCACCAAATAAATGAAGGACCAAAACCATAAGTCCTTAATACATGGTGTAAAAAGTTATGATATACAAAAGCAATTAAATATTCGAATTTGGTCAAGACGATCAGCCCCTGGAAGTCATTAATACATCACAGAGCATTAGATTGTATAGTAGCCGTGCGTTTTTCCACATATACCTCCCCATTAGGAACCCTTTTTGATCAGAAGCGATGGAGTTAATGAGAATGTTTTTTTTTTTTTTTTTTTTTGAAGCAAGCAGCCTTGTAAATACCTGACAGTAGCGTGATCGATCCCCAATGATGAAAATACTTTCTATCTTTGTTTGGTTTTTGAGTGAGTGTGATAACACCTCTAAGAAGGGGGAATGAAGCTGAACCTGTTGGTAGCAGCTAGTTAAAAAATCTCCATTAAATAATCGCGCTTTTTTAATTTTATTATTCTTTTGGGCACCGGTATAACACATACAGCCATGTTTTTCGTTGGATTCCGAGCTATATAAAACCAATGTTCATTATTCTATATTTTTTCACTATGTTGGAACAAAGGTGTCCAGTATGCTGGGAACACCAAACGAAGGTTCAGATTTCTGAAAAAAGCTAGTAATTTAAGTTTTGTGATGATCATATTGCCTTCATTATAATATAGTAAAATTAACACTTTTATATGAAAGGCATTCGTCAAATCAATTTATATCGCTACCCTTGCTTTAAAGCAACCATTGACGAGTGCCCCCAGAGTTTCTCCAACTGAAAACGTGGAATAAATTTAAGAAAGGATTTTGCCAAATCACACTGTTATGATCTCATTACTGCTAATTAAGTCACTTTTTTCTAACCACCTGCTGTCTTGCATACTGCATCATGTTTCATATGTTGTGATATGGATACATTTATGAGAAAGACCAGAAAATCCGGTAGCTAGCCTACATTCAAATTATAGCCCTTTTTTTCTTGTGGCCATGTTGTCTGCTACAAGGGATAATCATGCTATCGAAAATTCAGAGGTCAACTTAAATTTTTGTTCTGTCACTAAAGACGTAGCAGGCGTAGGAGTGACAGCCTTTATGGGTAATAAGTATTGTTTATCACGACAGGAAACATGACGAAATGATCATTAACCATCATGACAATATGATTTACTTGATTCTCGCAAACTAGTCGTTAACAGAATTTTTCTTGTCATCATAACCAAAGTGTGTCATTTACTTCCATCGCACTTTGCCCTGGTTTATGTTTTGTTTTGTATTTGTCTGTCTGTTTATCGAAAGTCCCTCTCTCTGTTTTTTTTTTTCTTTTTTGTTTTGTTTCTGAGGGGAAGGTACTGAGTGAAGCTAGGTAGAGGTGTTGTTAGGGGGTGGAGACCCCATCACTTGTATGTTATTCGAAACGATAAGGTTTGTCGACATTAAACAATACGCGCACAAAGCGGGGTGGGGAAGCTGAGTAGGGGTAGAGAGGCCCCTCCCAGTCAAAAATACCGTAGGGCAGAAGCAATCTTATTCCCTTATGAAGTGACTGCATCACTTGAAAATGAACATATAGTCGTTCAAATAAGATCGGTGAAGAAAGGTTCAAATCCTCATTGGTAAGGTGATTTTGTCGCCCAAATCAAATTATTCTCAACGAGGGTGATATTAACCGGTCGTCAGGCCCGTTTTCAGCCAAACAGTGCCCGTTGACCCTAAAAGGAATCTTACCAGGCGACACTTTTTTACCTGAAGTAGCGCCGTCATCCTTGAAGTCCCGAAGTACATATGTAGGTTACAGTCTCCTGGTAAACACAAATGTCCCCTGGTTGCACCAAAATCCAGGGAACCAGGGGGACACTTTCTGACTGAAAGTGGCCCCTGGTTCAGTTAACCTTAATTTCACCGTTGTTCCCAAGTACGTATTAAATGTTAGATGTAATCGGAATGTGTTGGATCGCCATCAGTAACAGTTCCCTGCTCTGAAACATACCTTTACAAAATCAGGTGCGGATCTAGGTGGAGGCGCACCCGGCGCACGGCCCCTACGATTTTTTTTATTTTTTTGCCTGAGCAAATGAGCAAATAGATATGGAAAAAATGCTTCCCAGATGCTGGGAAATCGCATCTAAGCGCATCTAGAATTCAAATTTTCTTGGGGAAGGACCCCCAAATGTGAAGTGATTCTTCGACATCATCATTTACTGATTCTGGCTCAACCCTATAACTTCTGTTCTAATTAGTAGTTGATCGAAAACTTATAAGTTAATGGCTCGACCCAGTCATGTAAAACTGGCAGCATCGCGGATTATGTTGTTGTCAGTTCTGATTAAACTTACCCCATGGAATATAGCCCCACCACCCTCTCGGAAAGTTTCCCACCATACTTTGATAACCATTCTGCCGGTACTACAGCAAAAGATGTTTTAAGTACCGACTGTCAATGCAAAGCTAGGTCCTGCCCGTAAAAAGTTTAGTCGATGTCCTTTCAATGTCAGTTGACGAACGCATTGTGAACTCATAAGGAATAATCACCCACAAAAGTGACCACCTACTACGTAAATTGGGTTTCCCCGATTTCGTAGGTAGTATGACTGCGGCAAATTTTTGCATTAATATATTTGTTGTAAAACGTGCACTTTATTACGGTTAAAATATGGAATTGGTACAAATGCATTGTGAGATCCTGCCAGCAAAGTTAGAATAGCTGCCATGCAGACAGAAAGGGTGACTATTTTAAGCACCCTCACTGCATAGATATATACACTGCATCTCAGTAAATAAAAGGTGTCACAAAACACACTTATTGTTTAATGACAGGTTTATCAGTATTTTATGAAATACATTGCGAATATTTTAAAGAAAGTCGCACATCTTCCAGTTAATTAATGTATCTTTTGCAACCATCTTTAAACGATGCGAAGGGAGTGAAATGGATTGCATCTTAAAGTATACCATTTTCACCGGGCTGTTCCCGTTTCCCCTGAATATAGCACTGTAGTAGTTAGAGATATTTCCCTAAAGATGTACCTTATTATAGGGTCTAGTTTTGGTTGAAAATAACATTAAGCAGTTACTAACAGTTCAAACAGACTAGACACTTTACATGACCTTAGGTGGGGAGGGCAAAGAATCATTCAACTGTAATTCATTGTACGGTCAAATTCGCAGTCCTAAGTACAGGTCAACATTTGAAGCTCATCTTCGTTGCGGTTCCATACAGAGGCTAAAATACTGTATTAAATTATATTATTGTAAAGTGCACGTGAATGACTTTGTCACATCGTGCGCTATATTAAATCTAATGTATA
>WURT03042576.1:0-14679 GCA_009936505.3 Holothuria glaberrima
GAACCAACTTCTCCGATACTTAGGGTAAAACGTTCGTTTATTTCACCCAACTGCGCATGACCATCGTGACCCGAGCCAGAAGCTCGAGTAAGCCAGGGGAAGCAAATCGAACACGCTATTTCAGTTATTTGATTCTTGGAGAAACTGCATGTCTTTTCATATCAGGTATTTCAGTTGAAACTAACGTATGCGTATATGACATCGGCCTCGACCCTTCTTTTTGAGTGACAAGCAAGCCTTACAATATTCATTTAAACTTCCCAACAGGCAAATGGGTGAAACAGGAGTTGATCTGACATATTTATTTGTTTCCTCTTACAAATCTGCACAATGTGAAAGAAAGATGTTCAAAGTCATATATTTTCAAGCTATCCGCACTTAACTTTTATTTGTATTACCCAGGACTACAGCATTTCAAATATTGCATGCGGCCCTGAACCTTGCTGTTTTTATTCGTGTGAATATATCCCATTTACTCTTGTATAGCCTGTGATTGTTTAAAACTTGTAGTAGTATCATTTTCTAGTTGTACACCCTTTCCTCATGTTTTGTTGTGAGATTTTGTTGTGTATGTATCTTAATGTTTGAGTGTTTTCGTATTATCTGTAAGAAGGGTTTATGTAAGCACCATCATCCAAAATGTTAAGAGTGTCAAATGTACTTCCACGAAGTCTGTTCTTTTTCTCTAAATTCTGATGCACCTAAGGGTATCTGTAAACTATAATGTATTGAAAGAAACCCACCTTTTAGTAACTCAAGCTCAGGATTTCTATGAGCCTGATAGTGGTATACTTGGCAATGATCTTGATAATATGACCGACACAAATAACATTGGGTGCATCACTGAATCAAGGTATCTTACTATCGAACAATTTAATGATTTTTCAAGCAATGGTTTTAATATTTTCCATCTAAACAGTAGGAGTCTCATGCAAAACTTTGACAATATTCATGATTACCTTTTGCTTTTAAATCATAACTCTGCGGCCCTAGGCTTTACATTTAACTTGGTTTACAGAAAACACTTCTCCTCTGATTCACTTTGAAGGTTATTGTCTAGTTGAAAATCACCGTTTGGTTAAAAAGGGAGGAAGCATGTGCCTCGTTGTAAGGAATGATTTGAAGTTAGACATGATTAGTCATTTGTCAGTAATGATTAAAAAAGTATTTTCATTGAAATGTCCATACCAAATGTTACCAAAAGGGTGGTCATTGGAGTAATTTATCGACCACCCAATGGGAGTTTTCCATATTTTTATAATCACTTGTGCAACATCTTTAGTGGCATATCTTCACACTCTAAGTACGGTTTTGTCATGGGGAACTTTAACATTGATCTATGCAAGCCTACTTCAGCCGAGTTTTTAAGTAATATTGCGTCTTGTGGTTTCAGACCATGTATTAGCAAACCAACCAGAGTTACGAATAGCTCTAAATCCTTGGTTGACAATATTCTTTCAAATGTGAACCATATTAATGATTGCGTAATGATCGAAAAATCTGGAGTTTTAGTAACTGATATCACTGATCATTTCCTAATTTTCATTCACACCTCTGTTCTGTCTAGTAGTGTACACAGTTTGCCAATGTACTGTAGGAACTATTCAACTCGAAATGTTCAAAGTTTTATTTCATCCATTTCACTCGTCAATTGGGATCAAATTTATAGAGAGAGTGATATAAACATATCATTTGATACCTTTCAAGAAATTTATACTCGTAGTTTTCCTTTAATTAAAATAGGTAAAAGAAGAAAGGAAAAACAACCTTAGATGACTATAGGCATACTTCAATCAATCAAGTGTAAAAATAGGCTTTATAAGTGTTACTCTAGACAACCAACACAAGAAAACAAAGCACACTACAAAAGGTACCCTTACAAATTAGTAACTCATATTATTCATATCGCAAAGAAAATGCATTCCAAGATCTATTTGACAAGTCAAAAAATGACACTAAATGTACCTGGCAACATGTAAACGACATTTTGCATAGAGATAGAAACGCTAGTTAATATCTGGATAAATTCATTGATTGCGATAAGTCTTTTACAGATCTAATAAGCATTGCTAACCCATTTAATGACTTCTTTATTAACCTTAGGCCTTTGCTTGCTGAAGACATTCCTTAGGTCTGTCCCATAAAAAACTACTTAGCTGGTAGTAACCTTTCTTCATTTTTCTCCCTTGTTAACAATGATGAATTTGTAAAGACCGCCTTCCAATGTTTGAATCCCACAAAATCAGCTGGCAGCGACGGTCTGCAACCTGCAATTGTTCAAAAAGTAATTCCATTCATCTCCAAGCCTCTCTTACATACTTTTAACGTTTCTCTCACACAAGGCATCTTCTCTGAAAAGCTAAAAGTGGCTAAAGTTGTTCCATTATTTAAAAAAGGTGATCAAAATCAGTTTGTAAACTATCGCCCAATTTCGGTGTTACCCTGTCTTTCTAAAATTCTAGAAAGGCTAGTTTTTAACAGAGTACAAAATTTTCTAAGCAAGCATGAAATCTTTTCTAACTGTCAATATGGTTTCCGTCCAGGTCATTCTACTGAAACAGCTTTTGTTGATGCTCTTGATAAACTAAACAAAGCTATCGCAAATGGACAAACTTCCATCGGTATATTATTAGACTTGTCAAAAGCGTTTGATACCGTCGACCACAGTATTTTATTAACCAAACTCTCCCACTACGGTATTAGAGGACTCGCACTGAATTGGTTTAAAAGCTACTTGACTTGCAGGAAACAGTACACTCACTTTACAAGTATTAACTCTGATTTAGCTACTGTTCGTTGTGGGGTTCCCCAGGGTTCAATCCTTGGCCCACTTCTATTTGTTATATATGTAAATGACATAACATCTGTTTCTCAAAGGTCTTAACTGGTTTTATTTGCTGATGATACAAACATTTTCTTTTCTGATGATGACCCTTATCGCTTAGAAAATAATATTTGTACTGAACTAAGAAATTATTATAATTGGTTTTCGGTAAACAAGCTATCAATAAATATCAGTAAAACAAAGTATATGGTGTTTAATGGCTATAAGTGTAATAATCATCACAATTTTAACATCAATATGAACGAAGACAATCTTAACTTAGTACGATTAAATTCTTGGGAGTAATTATTGACTCCAAACTAACCTGGAAGGAACACATTCATTATTTATCCACCCATGTTGCAAAAAGAGTCAGTATTATTGGTACGCTCAAGTACATCCTTCCCAGAAGTGTCCTTCGTACCTCGTACTTTACCTTAATTTATCCACATTTCACTCATTGCAGTACTGTCAAGTACCAAAAAGTTTTTTACAGAAAAGGGCCTGTTTGACATATTTGTCACTCTGGTCCACATAATGACACTGGTCCCCTTTTCAAAATGCTGAACTTGTTAAAACTTACCGATATAATCAATCTAGGAATAGCCTCGTTCACCTATCACTTCATCCATAATATGTCACCCCACGCCCTATCCAACTTTTTCACAACCAATGTCCATGTTCACAGTCATAACACATGTAATCCTCAACTTCTACATACTGTAGATCGCACATCTCACTCTCAACTGAGCCTTCAGCATTGTGCCATTAATCTTTGGAATACCCTACCCAGGACTGCTATTGACAGTCCAAGCTTCAAATCTTTCAGATGCTGTATAACCTAGGTAAATTATATCTGAGTTCAACTTTCAGGAGCCCCGCTCTACTCTACTTTATTATGTGAAAGCAGGCTCAGTACTTGTCAAGGTAGCTATGTATGAAGCAATGATGGTTCTGTGGGAGGGGGGAGGGGAAGGGGTGGTGTAAGTGTAAGTGTAAGTGAAGTATATTGGTAAAACTGTTGTTTCTTACCCGTTTTTCTATATAATATCATCACCAGGGAGTAGAGCACTTTGTCAAGCCCGCAAGGAATTTTTGTTCTTAACTTCCCTCACATCATGAAGAAGTTATGAATATTTAAGTAAATATTGTATTTATATATACATATATGGTATGAAAAACAAATAAAAGAAATGAAAGTGAAAATGAAATGAAAAACAAATAAAATCTATGCAAACTTGTAAGCAGCTTTTTGAGTCAGAGTTACAGGTTTAGCAGTCACTTACAGTTTAACAAAACCATAATTTACAATTATGTAGTAAATATAATAATAACTTCAAAAGATTATTTAAAATGGATATGGCTATTTCTCATAAGGTTTGTCCCATTTGATTATTTGTAAACAGCAGGATGTCCAAATGGTAAAATTTCTTCCCCTCAGGGTTGAAGAACTGGTAAGTAAACATTACACTTGTATATTTTGCTTCATAATCTTTGGTGTAGCTGTTTCACTACCTCATAACTTCTTTTGGACATGATATCATGCTTTTCAAAAGCAGAAGCAAATGAGTCGTCACTCTGCTGGCAATAAAGCAAAGGAGACTTACAGCAAACTGTTTAGGAAGGGAGTAGAGTGCCATCTAGAGGGGATGTATTCATTGCCAGTACAGTTGTTTCCCGGTAGATGGGCTGTCCAATAGCAGTAGTAGCAGAGGTATAGTAGGAGCGAAACAGATTCATACATATTTGGCAGGTAAGTATCTCCTACAATGAGTAATTTTTTCTCCACTGTAAATTTTATCTTCCTACGAGGAAACCAATGCAACATAAATGTATAAGTAAGAACTGAATTAAACTGAACTGAGCTGCCATACAGCCATGTTCACTTAATCATATAATATTTCTTTTCATCATATGAAAATATAAGTTAACTCAAAGTCTAACGTACACTCTTAAATACTGTAAGATGAGAATGAAATGATCATGAACCCGTAGGGCTACACTAAAAGATTTAAACAAAACATAGTACAGTGTTCTTTTCAAACTTTTTTCAAATTATTTAAAACAATATTGGTACACATGGCCATAACTCACTTTGGTAACTCATTTCAAACTAATTCGGGAGTTGAGATAACTTTTCTAAATTACAGGGAACAAAAAAGACTTTTGTTTACATTTTTGCAAGGTTTAAACATGCCACTGCAAATAACCACTCTAATGAGAGATATTCGCCCTTGAGAATCTAATTTCTCCCTAAACCAATACACGACTGTTACATGAATACAGTATTCGCTGTGAGAAGACATTACATGAAGTCAGACTTGGTCTGTATTCCATATCATCATATACCATGACCAAAAGTGGCTTTCCTACAAGCCAACCCTATCTGTCATAATCTTAACACCGCAATGACCGAGACATTTCCCATCATTAAAACGGTATACATCAGTTGGAGACGACCGACTGCATCTGACACTAATAGAGAATGGTTGTATGTTTTTATTAAATTTTCGTATCTTGTTCATTTGTTCATTCACCCATTTTAGGTGACATATCCAGATGTATAATTTCAATATAGTGTAACTTTCCACTGATGTTCAATCCATGTATTGGCACTAATAACCTTTTGGCATGGCAATCCTAAAATCGCTTCAATTCATTTCAGGTCACAAATAAAAAAGAAAAATTACAAAAAGACATGAAAAGATAAGTTTTTATGCTTTTTCAATTTTTTTCCTATTTGCAGCTGAGGGTATTCATGTCTGGCTTAAAAGATCTTAATATCTTTCCAAGGCACTGGGAGATGGATCACCCTAACATGCGTAATTGCAGAGTCGAAAATTATGTGACTTTTGCTCAATTTAGATGATCCTATGCCACAAAGTGTGGTTATGTAAAGGATGGCCTGAGGAGGAGAACTTGACAACTTCAAGTGAGGCACATTAAAATGATCAATGGTTGCGTAGGAAACCAAAAAGGTGAATCTCCTCTTGGCCGAGCATCTCTGCTGTACAGCATCTGAAGGGCATTCCCTCTTTAAAAAAATACTTCTTAAAATGAAAGACAGATTGAGCCTCTTACTTTCCTATAATCAACTTGAAAAAAACTTTCCCTAAACTTTCACAATTTCAGTTAAGATAGGCAACCTCAGCACCGTGCAATATGAACTGTACCACATATAACAGATGAGGTAGAGGCAGGAGTGAAATAGATTGTACCACTTAAAAGGGAAAATGTATAGTACCGCCAGTGACTTCTTATAACATGGACAGATCATCCAGTGCTAACCTCCTATGTATGTAGAGTGTCACCATAGCATTAACATGTCAAGGGTTACAAATATGGCTGCCTCCTATGTCTTCTGTGTAAAGTTTGGACTTACTCAAGTGGTTCCTTTTTGACATATATGTGAGGAACTTGGGGAATTTTTTAAAAAAAGGGAAGTGTCAGTGAAAATCCACGAATAGCATAAAACACTGATCTTTTTCCTATTCATGTTTGCACTTTTGTCTGATTTTTGCAGATTCATCATTCAATTACGAAAATGCCAATAGCCCACTGCCATCTTGATATATCATGGCTTGACACAACCAATGGCACCCCAAAGGCAAGGGCTGTTGTGCCCACCACGTTTGCTGCCGAGCCCCTGACAAACACATTAGAGCAACAGCAAAAGTTGCCATCATACCCATTTCATTTTGTCATCAGTTTACTCCATTTCAGTGCTGTACATTACATGTGTCGTTATAGGCAAAGTTACACACAAATAAATCCAAAATTTTGTTTGAATCTTCCTTCGCAGTTTCTTGATTGGCTGTTAGTCACTTCTAAGACATATGAGTGCACAAACTTAGTGTGCTAGTTCTCTCTTACCACAGACACATATCTGTGAGATCATTTCAAATCTATCCTGGGGCCGGATTCATAAAGACTACTTACGTACAAAAAATTTGCATAAGTCTGACTTATGCAACGTATCTTTTTTAGTTGGTATTCACAAATGACAAAGTGCGTAACTTTTTTGCGTAACTTTACGCAAGCTTCAGAGTTGTCGTAAGTTAAGGAAAGCCATAGTAACACAGTACAGAACCACGCATTTTGCATAGTTGTGTAGAATGTAGGAGCGTGCGTGCTGCCACAGAAGACCGTGCGCATCGTTTTAACAATAACAGTCAATGTGACTGGCTCAAAACGTGACAAAGAAAGATTCAACCGCACACACGATTGGTAGACTTAAGGACCACTGATGTCGTTTGCAAGACAACAGCAATCTCATTGCTAAATTAGTTGTTTTCAAGTGCCAGTGAACTTATGAGCTGGGAGGAAATATTACAGTTAATTTACTACAAATATGCCCTTAACAAAAGTAGTAACCTCTCATGTGAATAGAATAGCAACGAACAGGTTCGGGTCATACCGAACAACATACCATGCAAGGAAAGGGGTGACAAACCTGCATATGTGACTTTCTCTTGCAGGGTGATAATTATACATTAAAATGTTTTTTTGCACTGGATATCAACCATTTAAGCAATAAAAAGAAGTCTCCAAGTACTTCCGATGCAAAATATTGCCATGCCCTTCTCTCATATCTGTTTTGCCGTCATGCTCGGTTCCTTTTGCCGTCATGCCCTTCACTATATGGATGTACAAAAGGCATTTTTGCTGTGCCCTTTTTGAAGCATTATGTAAAGCCCTTATGAAGCCAACATTTGTTTGAACTGTGGCAACGCTTTCGATCATGTGATCCTCTGCCTTTATGTATAGAAAGTCCATGAGTTGCAAGGACAGAGGGTGCACCCTGACAAAGGAGACTGCATGCAAAGCAAGATACAAAACGAATCATCTTTGTTCATACTATACCCTGCTTGGGGAGATATGTGGTTTGTGACTTAAAGCCTTTGCTAAAAAAAAGCACTACTCTTCCAAAAATAACAGATTTTTTGCATAACTTTAACAAGGATTATTTCCTTTTTTAATGTCTTTTCTTTTTTTTGTAATTAACCTGCTGAAACCAATGCCATTAGCATCGATGATTTACAAACACGTCATATACTACGTCATGAGCTGTATCAGATGAACAAATTACTTCTTATTAAAGCAATCACACTTATCTTCAATTATTAAAATCTTAATTTTGCCTCTGGTAAACATTAAGTAAGGTAGTATATGACTAACACTTTTACAAACCAAATTTTACATTTGCTGGTGAAATTCATGTTCTCTGCTTTACTTGGTAAACCATGTCAAGACTGAAGAAATCTCAGCTTGAAGAGTTAATTGCAAATCTTTAGAAGAAGGAAACTTTTACAGAAACTGAAAGATTTAGCAACTGTCATAATATTATGTTGATGGTACCTGTCATAATATTATATGAAGTGTTTCAATGTTTATATATGTGGAAATTTTGAGGCTATCCACTTACAGTATACCTAAACACCTGGGTCACATGTCAAAATCTAGAGTATCTAATTCAAAGAGAATACTCTTATATTATAGTACTCAGTGTTTTCACACTTGTAATTAGGACAAAGAACAAGATGGCTATTTTCAAAACTCGGGTATACTTTAAGGGTATGTGAAAACGCAATCAAAACAGCTGATTTTATACTCGAAATTGATGGAGCATGAGACCCCTAATGAAAAATCTGTTACAATCATTTAAATATTACATTCTTTGTTCTTAACAGAATTCTTTCAATAGCTCAAACAGTTTTCAAAATTATCTCTTCAAAATTTGACCATTTCTGAGATTTCATACTGTAGCTTTGCAAAACGGTGATGTGAAGTTTTGGAGAGGGTATGTATTTCTTTTCAATGTCCTTGACAAATCATCTGTTAATTACCATTTTGCTAAGTTCTAGTTTGGTGCTAAATGTAGACACTTTTGAAAACAGTCAACAACTTACTTCCGAAGTTAACACCTCAGGGCACACCAGGGACATGGCTGTCCTTAGAATAAAGGTAAAATAAAAGATAAAAAATAAAGCATAAATCAGTCTCTCTTTATTTCTACATCACAAATTTGCATGTTTATTCACGACTGAAAAACAGTAATTGTCTTGTAAAATGGCCAATATTTGATGAATTTTGATCAGAATTGTGGCTATCATTTACCATGTAAGATTTTACTTCAAATGGGAAGGTATGAGATTTATATGTCCACAGACCTGTAATTCTGCCTTGGAAAAATGCACTTTTCCATTCTTTGCCAGAAGAGAAAGGAATCTATGCAATCATGCTGATGCATGTATGTGTGTGTGTGTGTGTTTATGTATGCATGTGTGTGGGGATGCTTAGCTTGTAAATACAGTATCTAAAGATAGCAAGGACAGATACTTTTCACACCTGGTATGTTGATTTATCATATTATTAAAGAGGAAGAACTCCATTGTTTTTGGTGGAGGTCAAAGGACATGTGAGGTAACTAGAGTTCAAATTGTGCAAACATCTTAAAACATGATATATATCTCAAAAAGGAAAGCTTTGAGGGATAAACCTTAATACAACAAAGCCCTTCCTTTCGGCAAGGAATCACTGAACCCTCCCTCTCTCTGGATGTTGGGACGTACTGCTCATGACCCCATGACAGGGACATGTAGTAATTTAGAGTACAGCACACTGTGCGTGTTGCAAGTTTTCCAGATGAATCATAGGAAGATTCAATTGAATGACTTTTAAAGACATTACAAAATCTCAGACTTAACAGGTTTTTTCCCTGTCAATGTAGGAGCCCTTAGTAATGCACTTTCTTTCAGAAATTTGCATTTCCTCAGAAGTCTGTGTTTAATAGTTACCATGGAGTTGTCTTGCATAATTGTAGTAATTCACTCACAAAAATTTGTGATTGTTGCATGGTTACAAACAACCATATCACAGCTTTTGTATAACTATAAACATGTCAATTGGCATATGAAGAAACATATAAACCAGTTTGGACATTCTTGCTCTCTCTATTGATATAGAAGAACCTCTCTTCTTACAGGCCTTTCCAATAATGTTTTTATAACCAAGTCATAAATATTCCCATGGTTAGGTAATATTCAAATCATTCAAAGTTTGATTATTTGGTAATATTATGCAGGATATGGGCAGCCTACATGTTAGAAGTACTTAAGTAATCATTTGAGGGTGGTTAATATGAGTCCACTATTAATCATAGATGTTAATGACACAGACAATGCAGAATTATTGTTATTTCAAGCATGAATATTCTTGATTTGATAACACAAAGTACATACATTCTATTTCCTAACAGGACGTTTACAATCACTTTTGATCGCAAGCAAAATACACAAGTTATGCTTACACAGTCAATTGAGCATCACAACAAAAACATGTCATAAACATAGAGGCCTTCACTTTTCTTCTTTCAAGCAAATCATCATTAGAATGTATGATGGCTGTACTTTTTAAAAGTTCAACAACACTCGATGTTAGGGGTTCTTGGCAAAGAAAGATGAGAATTTCTCATGCACATTTTATTTTCAAAAGGTCCACCAAAGTAAAGATCCCAGATCATTAAGAATAGATATATACATATATGTATGTCCTACCACTCAGCAACTATGAGGAGTCTCACTAGTGGATGGGTACACTGTCAAAGATGGTGTTAATGTTCAAATTCCACTGGAATTTGGCAAAATGGAGAAGGAAGAGTCAGGTCTTAGGTCGTTGGTTACAGGTCGTTCCACAGAGTTACCGGTTTGCCAGATGGTTATTGCAGGCAGTAGTGGCATACATATGTAAATAGGAGGTAAGGAGGAGTGAAAAAGACTTCAAATTCCTCTGGTAAGCTAAGCTTTCACGGGAGAAATAAATACACAACTTTAATACAAAAAGAGGTACCTTTAGCAGACTGACCATCCACATTGTAATGAAAGCATTGCCCTACCCTAGAGTCATCCACTGGGGATCAGTCCTGTAGCCAGACAAGGTACTGAAGGGGGGAGGGGAGAAATGGCTTCCTGGAGGGGCGAATTTTTCAGGGGCCAAATGTGTAAAAATGTATTGAAGTCAATGAAACTTTCTGGGGGCAATCTTCAGGGGCTTTGCCCTCCTTGCCCCTTCCCCCCTTGGCTATGGGCCTGCTGGGGATACCAATTGGCAACAGATTCCATACTCGTGAACTCACTCCCCTTCCCTATCAAAGTTTGAAACCAGCAAGGCTAAAGAAAAACAAAGTTTAGGTGTTCATAAGATGCTTTACCACCTACTACATATGTATCCTTACTTATCCGAAGTAAGACCCTGACAAACTTGATAGTACACAAAGAATATTTACTGACTAGAGACAGAGACCGAGACCGAGACCAAGACCAAGGTCAAATGGTGGACTGTCCATGTACAGAGGTGCAAATTATAGGTCAAAATTTGCAGTGTCTCGACCTACCAACCATACATTTCTTTATAGCATGTACTTTCTCTAACACTGTCATTTATAGGGCTCACCTGCATATGGTAAGTACAGCACAAGCTTTGCACTGGCTCCAAACCCATATTCCATCCCATAAACTTGATAATAAAGCGTGCTCTTTACAAACACACAGCAGGACTATTTAAGTGTGGTCTCACATACCCCGCGCTCGAGGTAACACAGTGCTACCCTGAGAGCGAGTAACATGAGAACCCGGGTTTACTCGGGTCAGTGTTAAAATTTCGATCCATCACCGAACAGAGGGTTCTGTGGTTTTAAACACCGTGTTTGTGAAATCAACCATAGATCACAAGTACGGAGCTGTATGAACTCCACTTCCTATCAGTATTGTACACACTAAACAGACTGGTATTGTATTAAATGAACTACCGCTAGTTGCTGCATGGCGAAACTATTTCCCTTGGAGAAAGTAAATTATTCGAGATTGTTTTTTCATAAATTTTTCCCTAGGCCTACTTCTAAACAGCTAAATGCAGGTCAATAGCCAGACACGGTATACAGAAAGGGCGAGATAATTTCCAGGCCAGGCAAAATATGTTTTAGAGGCCGAATACTTGTAAAAGTTTAGCCTTACTTGCCAGTCTAGGGTGTTTTCATTTCCGCTGTAGCCTGTAAATAATGATTTACCTAACAATTTGGAGACAAACAAGACAAAATTCGCGAGAAACTTATTGACTTCCATAACAACCCAATCAACTGAACCTGGGATACATGAGAACACACACTGGAAATCACAGTGTTAACCTGCGGTTTTCCATTGGTATAAACACGGGGTTACACCAGTTGACACGGGGTACATGAGACCAAGACTTTTTAGTATGGACGTTATTTGGTTATGTACAGTGCATCAACGCATATGTCCTTTACAGAAAACAAAAATATGCCTGTGTTTGAAAGCTGACATACTCACAATCACACACATCCCAGCATTCTTTTCATATGTATACAATTCACAGCAGCCGTTGCATTCAGATTCAAATAGGCACTGTGTGGTGTATTAATTGTTTAATTTTCACTGTCCACTCTGCCAAGAAATTATCCTGTATATTCATTGTGCTTCATTTCAGTTATTTGGCCCAGGTTTGTTTCTCAAAAGTAAGTGTCTAAAGTATTTTGTTTAATATGTAAGTAGGTCAAAGCCAGCATTCATAATTGTTGCACAGGGTATCATGACGAATCTTGACGCTAAGGTACTATTTTGTTATTTTAGCATATCATAGACAGTAAAGATTGCACAAATTATGCTTAAGTGGAGCAGCTAAGAAGGAAAGTTAGTATCTTTCACTTTCACTTTGCAGCTCTGTAAGTAATAAATAATTCTGAGATGAAGGTGACATGCCACCATTTTGTAGCCAAAACTGTTACATAATCAAGCTAAGGGTAAAATATAATGTTCCTTCAGGTACAACTGCTCCTCTTCTACTTAGGTAATGTGACCGAAAATATACCTCAAAAATTAAATTTCAAAGGGCACCAAAATCTTGTCGCCATTTTTTGCACACTTGATGCATACAGCTCAACGTCTGACCATCAGACACCAAACCATTTTGGATGGTACACTTGCTTTCAAATTGGCTGAAATTTTGTACAGGGCATGTTTTAGACCTTGGCTTGGCTCTAAGCCATCAATCCTCTTGGGTAGCACAGTGGAAGCGAGCCCTATATTCTGGGTTCCTTTCAAATCCTTATTTGCCCATCTCACAGATGTTAAAGGGGCTCATTGAGTTGACATCGGTTATTTTTGAGACAAGTTTGAAGGAAATCTTTGCATGACAATGCTTCTAATTAGCCTCATTACTTGCATTTCACTTCCTGCAGTTACTGAAAATGTGAGAAATTGTATTGTTTTTTGAAAAGGGTTTGCATACGATTACTACATAATGGTGAAAAGTGTCTGGTCACAAAGTTGTAATAAATGATTTTAATCATTAATTACCCTATCATAGCCATTTCAGTTGGGAGTCAGATGTGCAGAATCTCTTAGTTTGATCATTTACCATCAAGATGTGAGTAAATCTCAACAGTTGTGGAAAAGGTCATGAATTTTGTGAACCAACTCAATATGCCCCTTTAAACAGTGTAGGATACTAGAATTTGTCCCTTCTAGTTTTCATGCTATTGAGAAGGGAGTAAGGGTACAAATGTAAAAAAAGAGGCAAAAGAGGGCGAAGAAGATATGCATACTGCTCCCGGCAAGTGACTTCAATCAAGTAAATGATTATAGTACTAAAGTTTATCAAAATGTGAAGACATACATCCCACAATTGAGCCTACAGAGTGTTAATACTAGCCTGCTCAGCTGGGTGTACGGTTTATCCTTAAACCAGTGATACTATGTAAGGTACGGACATGTCAGCAAACCAACATAACCTGCTCAGCCATGTAGGGTGTTACCTGCCTGGGCACTACTATTGGTGATAGGTACTACTAGTGGGGGATGCTGCTTCCTCCTTGAAAGAGACTGGTTTAAAGGTCTGTAGCCATGTAAATGTGATGATTGCCTATTTGGTGTAAAAAGCGGTAAAAATAATGAAAATAGTCTCAATTCCCATTAAAATCCATCAAATACTGACCATTTTACAAGACAATTACTGTTTTTCACCTACATCATGAATAAACATGAGCTACTGTATTTATGCAAATTTGTGATGTACAGAGAGGAACCTGCCAACTGTGTGTAATGTTATCCTTTGTTAGTTTAGCCTTCATTCCAAGGACAGCTGGGATGTCCCGAGGGGTTAATTTTGAAGGTAGCTATTTAGTTCTCTGAAAATTTCCGTGTTAAATACCAAACTAGAAACTCGCTATTATTAAGTAATTAATAGATAATTTATAAAGGAATAACAAAAGAAATACAAACACTGTGCAACACTTCACATCATATTTTTGCATAGCTAATGAACAATTCCCACAAATGGTTAAACTTTGAAGAGAAATATCTTAAGAAAGGTAAAAGATATTCAAATAATTCCAACAGATTTTTCATCAGGGGATCTTAATCTAGCTTTGAGTAGAACATGTGAATTTATTACATGCACACACCTTTAAATGATTGTCTGTTAGCTAACCTCATATGTAAATTAAAAGGTAAAAGAGAGAGGGGGATAACAAAGATTATTGTGTTTACACCTTATCAAGATGGACTCAAATTGGGAAATCTGTGTTGGGTCTCAACAGGGAGTTGCAAATAGTAGCTTCCTGGTCTCATGTACAATACAGAAATGAATCTAACAGACAAGTGTGCTGTTCAGACCAACAGGACCAATTACGGAGTATTTAGTATTGATAACAGCTGACATTCCTCTATTTCATGCTTCATCATTAGCATTGGTAAAATTAACCTAGATTCTACCACCTCTAGCCATCCGTTATTGAGAATCCTGCATTCTGATTGGTTAATCACTGACCTGTTATTCTG
>WURT03042587.1:0-14678 GCA_009936505.3 Holothuria glaberrima
TAATGTGACACTTTTGCTCATAAACATATTTCAAGTATGGTGGCCTTGAGGAATCACATGCCACAGGGATCACATACGTGGCATGTGAATTGCCCAGTAAGTAGCATCAGGTCCTTTTGTTTTTGTTGGGGTCAAACATTGATAACTCTGTAAACTAAGTATTTCAAGAAAAGAATACTGATAGATCTCATCATGGCATGTGGATGCTACAGTACATATGGAGTGTGTGGTCCATGTAGTTTTTTGGGTATTTAACTCCCTGACTTAAAAAAAAAATCTAAAATTTTTGGTATGGCAGTTATTGCAACAGATACAGCAACCTATTTAGACTTAATTACTTATGAAAATTGCTATGATGAAGCATCTGTTCCCCATATTAAATTTATATTTCTCATTTTACTCTTCAGTTTTCAGTCATGTTACCATATAAATTGGTTTCCATGGAAACCTAGTGCCCAAAGTAGAGCACATTTCTGCTACTATAATAATTCAAGTGGTGATAATGACTTAAATTTGCTGATTTTTGAAAGAAAATATGATATTTCAGCTTTGTTGACCAACAACTGAGCTATTTCTGTGATATTCACCCTCTATATTTTCCTCGCAGTATTCCACTCTTTAATTTTTACAAGTACATAGTTCCAACAGATTTGTGGTAAATAAATTTGGTAGACTAATTTAAATGTAACATACTACTGTGTGGTTTAATATCATCTAGTTTTGAAGCCATACTATCTGTACAATGTTTATCATGCCCAGGGTGATAAATAGATTCCTAGACTACAAATAAATCTGTTCGTAGCAAGTACCAGCAGAAATTTACTTTATCCTCACATGCCCTATGCTGGCTTTGATATGTACGCTCATTAAACTAATTACTCATCTTATGCAAGATTAAATACTGTAGTACACTGCATTGTAATGTTCTCCAGACAGAAAATTTAATAGTCAGGGAAAAGGTACAGAGTTGTGTACGGGTGATAAATGCATACCAGTGGAATACACAAAACTTATGTAAAATTATTGTCAGCTGACAGAGACAAATATATGCAAGAACATATCTGTTAAAGGGACATATTGAGTTGGTTCACAAAATTCAGGCTTTTTTCAAATCTCGATGGTAAATTGTCAAACTAAGAGATTCTGCACATCTGACACACAACTGAAATGGCAATGATAGGGTAATAAATGATTCATAAAATCATTTGTAACATTAAATTTGTGACCAGACAATTTTTACCAAATTACGGTAGGTATTTATCATATGCAACCGCTGTCCACAAATACTTCAGTTTCTCACATTTTTGGAAACAGTAGGAAGTGATACACACGAGTAATGAGGTTAATTAGAAACAATGTCATACTATGGCTTCCTTCATGGGGGTCACAAAATATTAATTATCAACTCAATGAGCGCCCATCTGCCTTTAGATATTGACTATGGAAGATCAAGTAAACTGTTAGTAAATTTTGCTCCTATTCACCTCCTATTACATGTACAGTATACACTTACTGTCTAAAATAACCCTCTGGCAAAACAAATAGCACTGTGGGGTCTCCTACCAATAGAGGGCGCCCTAAGGCTTAACTCGTTTTCTCCATTTTTGCCTTCTCCCTGTTAACATTTTTTTTTTTTTTTGTAATTGTCTGGTTAAACTATCTAGATTGACAATATTGATGAAAAGAGACTTAAAAGCCATATGGCACAATTATTGTTGTCACCCAATACCCGAACTGTACAATCAGATAATTTTACATAAATTTTTATGATTTTCACTGCAATCTGATTAAATGATGCCTAGTTTTCATTTCTTATTGTAAGTGATAATATTAGTATAATTTACTTTCATTTGACAGAAATCATAAACACAATGAAATGGCATGCTGTGGAAGCTTTTTTTTCTATGTCCCATCATGCATTGCAGTAGTCAAATTAAGTGTGTCGTAGGTTATCATTTCGGCTTGCCTTTGCTGTATTTTTCCCTCAGGATCGACAAAACGTGCTCTGCTTCCTCAAACAAATATTGAAGGCAAAATCTTTCAATCCTTATGTCAAAACTAAGAAAAAAAATTTCTGATTGGAAAGTATGGTGTGAAGTGCTTATGATTAATCAGCAGATTGTAATTAAGAGGAAACATCGTAGACACAATCCTCACAGAGGTCTAAGGGAGCCAGCAGTATTTTGTTTTGGTTTCAATACTCTAAAATAAATGATGCATTATTTCTTCTGGAACCCCAGAGAATATTTTCGGAGGATTATTATGGGGTAATTCATCACTTTAAGGGGCTAAATTTGAAGCTCATTTTGGTGGCAATATAATGGTTGGAGATTTATGATGGCCAAAAACTTTTTAAAGATTAGTAGCCAGTTGTTTGATCTCCAGCAAATAAATTGGAGTCTGTCAGAGCTCATAACTGGCAAAATCCAGTAAAAGGAAGAATTGCCTAGGGAAATTGGAAAATTGTGTATCACTGAAGCCCTGTGGGATATACAGTTGAATATCAAAGTTAAAATGCCTGGGCAAATGCTCTGGTCAAAAATGAGTGACCCCTCACAACCCATTGGCTACCTGTAGTCGTTCCTCTGCATGTTAAGTAAGGTGGAGTGCACCACTCAAGATCAAGAATCAAGGAAGAGGTTACACTGTGAGGGTCATCATGGCTCATATTCTGTCAGCTTATGTGAATATTCTTGAAAGAGTTTCAAAAAGGCTAATAGTTTCAAAAAATTTTCAAACTAAAAGACCTTTTTGTTTTTTTTCTGCTTTTCTTAATATTATTAGAAGTGTTGAAGAGCTTGCTTATCTGCGAATGAATGTTTGTCAGCTGATACTAGTAATGTTTATCCAATAACATATCTGTAAAATGTGCCTTCGATGTTAATAATACCCAACAAATATGACTACTTCAAGCAATGATTATTTCCTTATGTCTAAATATCACACCTGAACAGTTTATGTCAACAAAATGGCATTTTAAAATGCAGTTCTCACAACCCTCAACCAAAAACATACAGGTAGGCTTTTCATCGAGTATTGACAGAGTAAAGCATCCTTGATACAACTGCGTTGTACTGTGCTTGACCTACAAAGTGACTGATGTGGTAATGGCATACAAAATTTATCATAATATTACCAACAGTTTTGTTGTGGAACTATTGGATCTTAAGACCCTTCTGCTGATATTGAAATGTGAAATATATTGGTTGTAAGTCTTTTGTTTAGTAATTTTGGTATGTATTGACTGATTCCTTTCTTTTTATTTGGCTCCGTTATTAAGAAAGTTACTTATCCTTTGCATTATATACTGTAGTAAATTGATTGAATTAAAAAAAGCAGATTGCATATCTAACTTTACTCAGATCTGCTATTTGCTGTAAATTTGTAAGGGCCATGAACACACTATGCTTGCCTTTTGTAAGTTTTGCTATTGTTATAATTATTAATTTACTCCCCCCCCCCCATAAAAAGAAAAGGATGGTGGAAATTTACCCTTAGATTAATGAGCTTTAGAATTTTGTGTCGAAAGCTTTAAGGGCCCAGGGTCAGTCATGTGAAAATCGATCATTCATTTTGGAGAAAATAAAACTTGTATAATCCCAGCATTGAATTGTATCAAATCTCTATTTAGACTAATGTCATCTTCAGTCCTCACTTACATTCTTGAATGTGCCCATTTTTCATCCAAGTATACCCAAGGCTTACCCCAAAAAGATTGTCATAGTCCATTGTTGGACCGTTGCTACCAAAATGTGGTCGCCTTTAGGCTATCCCTTCATTACCTCATTCTTTTGGTTCATCTTATACAAGAAACTCATTTCTGGAGCGAGCATCTCTTCTGTTTGTTCTCTTTCACACGAAGCTTACATGTCCTTGGTTTGCAGAAACTTATTGATTACTTCGTCATGCTGCTCCCGATGCATCATTTGCATGCGAAGGCATGAAGGTGCAAACTATGCGATCGGCACTGTTTTGCAACCCGACACGTCTTGTGAGAATGTCTCCGAGGGTGAAATGTGGCACATTGATGGCCTAAATTTGCCTTCCTCGCAATTCTAGGTTTGGAATTCATTAGGGTAAATAGACTGGGATAACATGAGTGGCAAAGCCTGAAACCGTAGGTTTGTTTTTGTGAGCTTAACAATTGCATTGAAGGAACATCACTCGTGCATGGTGAGTGCGGACTAATTATCCATGCACTCCAGGGAATTCTGGAAGCTTATTTACATTGGAATGAAAAAGAGAGGAGGTCAAATTTCGTCACTGGATGTTTTTTTTTTTTCCTTTTTTCTTATTTCCTCTCTTTTGAACAACTGATAAGTTTGTCAGTAATTTCACAAGCAAGGCAGACAGACACGCACAGTGAAAATACTCACAAATGTCCTCAAAACCTCAATTTCATTGGTTAATGGTCTAATCGGCCAGTGACTGAGTGGATCGACTCAATTGAATTCCAACTTGTTTACCCTCAACTGATATTGGCGCCGCCAATGTTTGGGTTTCTTTTTTTTCTTTGTGCTTGATATATATGACCTAGAGTAACTTTCTCAAAGTCACGACAGCATCACATGTTGCACTCAATTTTTGCAAAGTGGAAATATTTGGCTGCAAATATTACATCCTCCTATTTTCAAGGTTAAGCATGAATAAAATGGATATAGATTTCAGTTAAGTATAATTTTTTTTTTTGTTTTTGTAACAAATAATGACAATTAACCACTTAACAGTCATTCAAGTCAGCAATGAGAATGCATACTGACCAATGAAAAGCTTTCTACCAACCCTGCAACTTTTGAAAAATGCATAGTTTTGAATTGCATGGTTGTTATAAATTCTTTAACAGTTCAGGTCACTGAGGGCAGGCAACTATCCAAAAGGATGGACCCGGCTACCCCATTGTGGATATGGTACCAAAACAACTTGCTGATCAAGACCGTGTGGGGAGGGATAATAGTTGCAGTTGAATACCCTCACCAGTAAGTCGTGGGGAGTACATTATTTTGAACCACAAATCCTCGTCATTTTTTACATTTTCCATCAAAATTGCTTCCAAGGTAAAATTTGGATAGCTGACAAAAAATTATTTTGAGAAAATAGCTTTCATTTTCTCTGTAAACAAAACAAACTTTACGAACTCAACTTGGTAAACTGATTGCATGGAAGTTGTTGTAGAAAAATGTGCAAGCAATTGACATTCATCCTGTATATTATAAGAGAGAGACAACAAAAAAGCTATGGAAGTTGGCATTTCAAATCATTTTACGCTTGTAACGTGTTCGTTATATCATCCTGTTTCATAACATACGTGCAGCAGTAATGGCTTTTTTTCTTCTCCAGGAGTCTCTCTTGCATGGCTCCATGTCTGGCTCCTACCATCGTCATTATGTAAATGTCTGGAGGCACTTTTGACAAAAACATAGCTGGTTTAAATAAAAGCAAACTTGTCTCTTAGGCAGGGCCCTAGGGAAAGGTGATTAACTCTAATAAGACTTTTATAAAGATGTGGCATTAACCCACTTTTTTCAACTTTACCTTCTTGTACTACAAATGAGGAAACATTACTCATTTCAGAGAAAGTTACCTAAAACCAGCCCTGAGCTAATGTTTTTTGTTCAAAAGCTATGTAGAATTAGGAAAAAAAGATATTTTTCCATTTCATCATTTTAAGCATTATTATCGATGTAGATGGATGTTTCGAGATATGTAATATAGTTTTAGAAGTTAAAAATTTTGAAGTAAAACCAGTTTGCAGAATGATTAGAATGTCTATTGGAGTGTAGTTTCTGCTGCTTTATTTTATCTTAATGCATTAAAAAATTAAACGAAAAAAAAACCTTAATTACTTAAATGTTAAGCTAGATTGTGCAGACTTTAAATGGGAGCCTGATATTGAGTGAACATTATGTATGGAGACAGTCTATTTCCAGATGAGATGGCATCGTTTTAAGTGAGAATCCCGTAAATGAGATATAATATTTGCTTTACTTTTTGTTTCCTTGAGGGTAGTAGTAAGAATGGAAATGATGGTAAAAACAGTTCTTATACAGCACAGTCTCAAGGCACTTAAAAAATATATGGAAAATAAGCAAAGCCTCTGTAAGTAGAAAAATTTAAATTATGCAGTAACTGGCCAAAGAAGTAGTGAGAAAAAATGAGGTTTTAATTTGGTTTTAAATTTAGTAAATTGCCTTTAGTAGGAGGGTTTTTATGATATGATTATCTAGGCATAGTACTTAGCAAAAATTTTAAAATCTCTTGATTGCCATATGAGTTTAATGTAAACAATAGACAAACAGCTTAAAGTGACCTATAGTGACAGAATATGAGGGTATCCTATGTAGCTAGTCATGATCTTTTTAATGAGCCCAAGAAGCTTTGCTCTCTGTGCTCAATGTTGGCAGCATTAATACTTTATGGTAGATGTATGAAACTCCCCATCACATACACACATAAAGTAATCAGTAAAATCAGGTATCCAGCATGTACAGAAACTAGCTGCCTGCATTTGTGTTGATGTGCAGTTCAAGTTGGGATGCTACACACCTATCTCAGCTGAGGACGCAATTTCAGTTCTGTGATGTCATATATATATAAAGGTTTATTCTTAAAGTATGGTGATGTAGACCATGTGGTGTAGCCAAGGAATGGCTCAGGGGCAAGAGCTCTATCCCACACAAAAGACCCTAGCTCTTCCAGATGCCACCCACTGGAAGGTCCAAGACTGAAAAAATGTATGAAGTATATGGTGATTCCAAATTTTAAGCCTCCCATGAAATAGTGGACTCTCAGAAGCACCCCACACAATTTTTTTTGGCTATGCTACTGATGTAGAAAGTTATTTTATTGCAAGAAAATGATATGCCTTATTGAAGAGTGTACAATAGCTTGTGTTATAATTATTCTACCTGTTGACAGTTTGTGCTTTTGTTGTAGATGCTTGAGAATCTTATGAGAAATAAAAGAACAGAGAAACAAAGGGAAAAGTTTAGTAGTTTCTGGTATACGAGTTAGTATAACCTAGAAATTCACTTAATACATTGTAAAAACACACTTTGTGATAATTTACAGTATTGAGTTATAAAAAAAGTAGCCCTTGTAAAAAGACAGTTACAATTCTGTCACAAATCATGTTGTAAAGCAGATGTAATCTTTGGCTGTTTATGCTGTACTTGAAAGATTTTTAACAAGCTTTGTATGAAATATTGTGATTTTGTAAGAACTTTTAGAGAAGTTTCTTCAAAGAGCTAAATTGCTAAAACTGGTAAAATTCTCCACATTTTAAATTCATGGCAACAGTTTAAAAAAAAGAAGATAAAGTTTTGTCATATTACCGTCCAAATTTAGGTAGCAGAGTGATCAATAATATTACAGCAAAACTGTTGACCTTGACAAACGGTGGTATTTTGACACAACTTAGAAGATGTAAAGCTGCTTATGTCAAATTGGCCTTTATTTTAAAGAGAAGTGTTCTATTGCACGGAGATTTATATTCAAGATACTATTAATAGTTTTACAGCTAGCCTAACTGCCAGGAGTTTGGCTACCTTATGAGAAATCTAAGGCCATATGTTGCATATAAAGTCAATTAATGTCATTGGGGAGATCTGGTAGGTTTTTTAAAGGGTTTGAAACTGTTGCATACAGGTATGCATGATCAACAGGGTAAGCCTTGAAAAGTGACAAGTAAATTACCTTAGTTTTTGATGAACTGGGGGAATTAAATGGGTGATAGATGGATATAATTTTGTTCCATGGGAAAAGAGCAGACATGACTTGTCAGATGGCTGTCAGTTTTAGGGAAAATGCAAGACTTTCTGGCAGGAAAATTAATTGGAATTTCACATACATCGAATATTTTCCCCTTTACAGCAAATTAATTCAGACCATTCATATTGGCATTCATAATTTGAAATTTTTGGGCTAAAATTTAGATGCATTAGAAATTTCTTTTTGTTGAAAATTGTACTTGGTCTTCCTTCATTGAAACTCTAGAGGAGACATAAATTGCTCAAGAGATTCAATAAATTTAGTAGAATTGGTAAAAAATTGTGTAAAAACTTTAACTGAATCTGTACAATTTTCTGATATTTCATAATAATTTTTTTCCTAAAAAAGAAGTAGCCACCCTTTACGTAATATTAGTAATATTGTATAAACTTTTCTCTCCCTGCTGTAAGAATTAGGGAATGTTTTACATACAGAAAAACATCCAAATTTAGTTATTGAAAGAGTATGTCCAGAGAGCTTTTTCATACTGTATGTTACAGTTACCTTCCTTCTACAGGCAATTTGTATGGGCAGGGGGAGGGGGCTTGCCATGCCCGTATGGCGAGCCACCATTGTTGAAACCATGGTATTGAAAATCTTTTTATTCAGAACTGGTCTGCTGATTGTCTTGTGTTCTGTATTATTTCTTCCTGCTTTCTTACCACTGTTCTCATATTTCCATGTCTAGATATTTTAACTACCCACTGATGCTTCTTTTATGTTTTATGAACTACAAAAAATAGGTCAGGTGCATATACAAGGGTCATTAGTCTTCCTGCATGACATGATGTTATTGCATGGTCATCCTTATGGTTTTTTGAGGTTGTTTGCCTCTCAGTAAAGGATTTAAAGGGAAGTGTTACATTTGCTTTGCAGAAAATTTTAGTAATAATAACAATAATAATAGTAAAAGATACAGAATGGTGGATAAATTCAAAACAAGGCAGTATGGTAGCTTTCTTTCAAGAAATAAAGCTCTTACAGGAAGAAATTCTGTTATTTGTTGTACAAAAGTAACTTGTTTACCCAAACTTTCAAAAATTTAAATGATGCAACATCCCTTAATCTTGTTATGGATAAAAGCTATTGCTAGAGTGTATTGGTGAGGCTAAACAGTTAGGTAATGATTTACATGTTGATGCATTTTAAACACAGTATTTCCCTTGAAGCCTGGGCCCAACATCTCTTGGGTAGAGGGTCTTGATAGTATTTAAAAAAAAGAAAGGCTAATTTGGATTTGAAGTTGAAAAAGTAAGCATCATTTAGGCTCTTTCACAGTGGGCATGACGTGATGGGAGATAATACTATAAAAAAAAGTTGGAAACAATGACTTTAATCATTTTACTTAGACCATTTCACACTAGGGGTGATACCAAGCGACATGATACAACCCAGTTAAATTGAGTAGAAATAATTTCAACTTTTACCCACTTGCTTCTGAGCAATACTTTTTGTGACCAATGATTAGATAGCATTACTCTTGTGTTAGATCACATGATTAATCGGTTGTAGGAATATTGCTGGGAAAGGAAGAAAAAGTTGCCTGTATAGTGTGATCGGGCTGGCAACATTTTATTGTTATGTTGTATATCACAACGTATCGTACTGAGTGAAGTGTGAGATGGGCTCCAGTATATGTTTTGCTTCCTGAACATTTGAATTACTTTCATAATAATTTCATATACCCCTTAGTTGAACTGTAGACCACAGCTTTTTGACAATAAGTAAAATCTGAGTGTCTGTCTTTTTGTTCCTCAAGACCTCCTATTTACATTGTAATTCTCCAGTTCCTGCAAGCACCATCTGGCATAAATCATTAGTCCCAGGATGGCGCCCTCCCACTTATTCCCACTTATAGAGGGCGTTGTGGTAGTACCACTCTTCCTTTCTCCATTTTGCCCTCCTCCGCACAAGACGTGTTTTTGTTTTTGTCTGGCAATTCAAGAGTTTTTTCATCTCCTCTTAGGGGATATCTATAGCTTTTGCTTCCCAAGACATTTGCTTCCTATAAACACTTGAATAGGCCACAGCTTTTTGGCAAAGTAAAATCTTAGTTTATGTTTTATTTTGACATTTGTGGTTATGTCCCAGTCTGCTCATAAGTTTATATTATTACAAGTGTCTTCATAACCACATCAAAAATATTTTTCCTGTCATATACCTAAATCTGTTTTATGAATTATAGAAAGTAGGTCAAATATATATGGAGTTCACAGCCCTCCCTATTTTTGTTTACATTAGGGATCATCATCCTTGTTGTATTTTTCAGGTTGTTAGCCTCTTTCTTGAATAGTGATAAGGGAGCATGACTTCGGTTCTTTGCCTGCTCAGACTGATGGTATGCTGTGTAAACAAAAAAAAATGAAAGATTCACCCAGCTGGGCTGGAAAATATGTTTATGTTCTTGGCAGCCAGTAAAAATGCCTCAATATTTGACATGTTTTCATAAAGAGGAGAAGTAAATAAAAGTTAAATTCCTTTCCATTTGCCAAAACTTCCCTTCAAAAACCAAAATTCCACAGCAGGTTCCCACATGTTCAGAATGTTTTCCACTATTAAATGCACCCTGGAATTACATGCATGTGCACTGTGTGTTGTGAAAATGTCTTGCTTACAACCCTTTTAAACCAGGACTGCTTTGCTTTGCGTCTTTGTTTAGGCCTTTTCCTCATCTAGCTGCCAATTATTTCCTGTTCACTCATATTTCCACTTTCATATTCTAACTACCCAGCTACCCTCATCTGTTTCATGAATTACAGGAAAGTAGGTCAGGCGCAGGTAGGGTTCGCGACTCTCAGGCAGGATGTTATGCCTGATGTGCTCATGGTTTTATAGGTCATTTACCTCATGTTTTGAAGGAATCAGTAAGTACTGCATCATCCTGCTATAAAGTCAGAACCAAGTTTAATAGCTTTCATTTAAATTGCTTTTGACATTCATTGCATCACCATGTTTGCATTTTTACCCACCAGCTATGCGATGAGAACGATATGTTATTAGCTGAATTTTGAGCTTGTCTGCCATAAATCATCTCATAAAGTTAAAGCGGAGGATGCAAAGTACTAATGGATAGAATAAACCCTTCATTAAAGTTTCTTATTTCTGATGATGGAGATTTTGAAGATAAATAAGACTTGAAAAGCAATAAATGACAGTGTTTTTTTTATTTAATATCAACTGAAGATGTTGGCAAATGTAAATAATGATTATCAGGGTAGTACAGTACTTGAAGCAAGTCTAAATGTTTATTGTTCGAAGACTGCAACAGGAGTCTTGTGGAATCAAGGCCTTGGACTATATCTGTGGGAAATTACTATAATGGGGTAGGTTGCTGATTGGCTGAAAGTGGCATGCCATAAATTAATGACCAATCTCGAAGGGGAGGGAAACCAGACAGACTAGGTGCCATATGCATGGCGTGAATTTTGTGCAAATGAGATATTGCACCACAATTCTTCAATTATGTACACAAAAAGATGGAGGACCTCAACTAAGTAGATGAGCCTGAATTATATATACTTCATTACATTAGGGAAAAGATTTCTGTCATTATTCTGTACGTGAAAACAGGCACTCGGCACCTGCTACGAAGGTAACAAAACATTTGTTTTAATTCTTTCTCAAACATTGGTAGATTCGGCAGAGGCTTCACTTCCCTCCCCCTGACAACTCCCACCCCACTTCCTTTGGGCAGAAAACTTAATGCTAGTTTTTATATGCCATTTTGGGCAAACATTCATTACAATTTCAGCCAAAAGGGCTGCAGAACTACCCATGTGAAAGAAGTTATGTGCATGTTGTCAAATATTGGTTTACAATAACATATGTAACACAAAAATTTTTTGGAGAAATCATTAAAATCATATCCTTTTTTCCATGTATGAAACAATTATCAGTGAACTGGTTAATTTATAGCCAGGTTCTTTTGAGGGAACTAAGCATGATAAAACCACACACCATTTCATTCAAGTTTACAATTTAACCAAGTAAAACATTTTTCAAAAAGATGCCACTTTTGAAAAGTAAGCTGTGTTTGGGTTAATGATACATGCATAGAAAATTCATTAGCAAGCTTGGCACAAACAGTCATTTTTAAAGAAATGGACGGGGCTTTCAGCCAAATTCTGTTTGTTATCTAATACCATTCTAAAAGAGATTATCATATTTTTGCAGGTACTGATCCAGACTTGTAGACTCCAGAGGGAGGTTCATATAATATGAATGTTGGCCAGATAAAATTGAAATGTAGGACAAGTGTTAATCAAGGTCAACCTAGTGTGCAGCTTAGTTCCTTGAAATACTGATTCGCATTTGTTAAAGCAGAAAAATTGACTTGCCTGGTTTGTTTCAGAACTAAAATCTGTCATACGTACTTTCAATTTAATATGTATGCCTTAATTGCTTTAATATATTTGGCAGAGTATCATTAGGAGAAGTGAGTTCCCTACCAGTCACTATTTTTTTTAATTTTAATTCAGGAAAAAGGCCTATTAGTTCTCACTGGAGTAGCAAGGATTTTTCACAGGGAGGTGGGTGGGGGGGAAGGGGTGGGAGGAATCTACAATATATTTAGCCACATATTTGCTCATTGCTTTCACATTTTGCTTCCTTTTGTCTTCTCTGTCAGTTGATTGGAAGTGGCTTTGCTTTGGTCACCTTGGTCATTTCTCCCTAACCCATACCTATCCCCATTCCCCACCCCCTGGCTCTGCCAGCCCCAGTGCTTCCATGTACATGCATTCATCATTCATTCATTAGCCTATTATGTATCCACACATCACCAGGTGCAGTAATCTTTCACCAACCATCAAAACCTTAGCATTCCAAAACATTTTAATTCTGTACAGTGGTAAAGAGATTATCTTCACTCAATGTTATATCCAAAGCATGTCAGTTTGTGTTTTCTGAAACCTAAACCAAAGAAAAAAGTTAACAGAAAATTTGCTAGGACTTGGGAAAGTGGTAGAGTGAAATATGAAAACAAATTCTTTAATAGGTCTTTTTGGAATCATGTTGTATACTGCTAGATGGAAGGCCGTCGATGATTGATTTCAAATATCCGCATGTACGGACTTTTGCTGCTGAGCCTCCTGACGCTCCTGCTATGTGTGTCCCTAATTGCCCTACAGCTACAGTTCCTGTCTGGCAGGCTATTGGCACAGAGGGTGCTATTACCGTCTGCAGTTTTGTAGGACCTGTTTGACTTCTGACATTTTTTCCTTCAAAGAATGTTTCGTCTATTGGAGAATAATACAGATCTATTTTGGCCATAAATTTAATCAGTCCCCAGAGTAACAGTGTTGCTTTTTCTGCACGTAAACACACTTCTGTAGATAAAGTGAACAACTTCTTGGAAGTCAGCATGTTGAATATAAATAATTGGGAAACAGTCTATCTCTTTTGCCCCAATTCTGTCTTCATTATAAACCCTCTGAATAGGTCTAACATCACATTTTACCAACATGGGGCTGAGATTGAGATGGGAGAGCTAAAAAAGGGTGCCTGCTTTAGTAGCCAAATTCCATGAATCTTTGGGGCAATTCGTAGAGTTGGAGACTCCATCGTGCATGTTTGCCTGATTTTATTTTTCGTTTTACTTTTCAAGTATACCCTGCAGTTTGCCGGAAATGACCTTGGTCTTATGTTTGTGAGTTTCAGACATAATTGTGTAGTGGCAGTGTTCTTTAGTAAGTCATGACACTTGTAGAGGCTGCAATTTTTTTTGGGGGGGAGGGTGGCGATTAGGTCGTGGAGTAGCTTGTATAATATTATGTGGGGTTGAATGAGATAGGAACCCTTTTCTTTTTTCTTTCTCTTCTCTAGTGTTACCACTAGAAAATAAAATAAAACAGGGTATTTCATAAATACTGTATTTACATTTGGAGGGTATTTTCATTTCCTTAAGCTAAAGTGACAGAGGCATGATCCTAAGAAGCAGAAATCAATGGCATAATATTTTCTTCACAATATTCTAGCACATTAGCTGCACCAGGCCTGCAATGACATGTCCTTATATGAAAACACTTTTTGCTGTTTCAGTATTTTCCCTGTTGAATTAATATGCTAAATGATAACATCAAAAAATCAGTAGTGTGTCCAAAAGGAGAAGGGGCATAGCCTCTCACCATAAGTTCTCAGTCAGAGAAAATCACGGAATGTGATAGAGTTAAGAAAAAGTGGGGGGGGGGGGTGTCATAAGGGAAAAATGGAAATGTAATTGATCCTCCTACCCCTGAAAAGTTGTGGAATCCTGAGCATGTGTTAGCATCATTTCAACAGTGTTGTACAGTACCTCATATCAGTAGGTAAATACACTTTGATGACCTGATATCAAAATGATCTAACATCTCAGATCATTTTAGCACTGCCCCTCTCCCCTCGTCTCGTGGTGACTGGAAGTCAATCCTTTGACCTACATGACCTATCTTTACAGCATGTTTGTTCATTATGCATTGTTGTATGGGTTGTGAGGTTTCCAAAAATGACCCAAAATAAATGTCTGATTGGCTCCCTCTGGATAAGTATGACTCGCTCAATGATAAATAAATGTGATAAACATATATAGATTTCATGTAATCAACTGTTTGTGCACTTTTTGTGTTCTTGTGCACATTTTGTGGTATACAAACATTACATATGCTGCATACCCCAGGCTGAGGATAACTATTTCCCATAAAAGATGAATAATCTCAATACAAGAAAAACTATGTCAACTGTTCTTCTGTACCTGCAAAAACAGATGCTTGTCAAAAAAGGCATTTTAAAACTGAATTAATCATTTACAGAGCTAGGGCTTGAAATTTGTGAAGTCTGTAGATTTCTGATTGGTCATATTACTGACATGAGAGTTTTTGATCCCAAGCCGAAGGCAGGCAAGGAATCTATGTGATGGTGATGTCATGTGTGTGTGT
>WURT03042598.1:0-14677 GCA_009936505.3 Holothuria glaberrima
GTAACACAAATTTTACTTCAAAAGGTAGCATATGTGGCACCAGATTGCATGTAAGGACACCTAATTTTTCAAAAATTCTCCTCTTACACCCCTCCTCCAGGACAAATGTTTGTACATATCCAGTGGCGTACGCAGGGGGGAACTGGGCCATGCCCCCCCACGATGCCAATTTTGTTTTAGTTCCTACAAATACGCAAATTTTGTAACACAAAGTTTACTTAAAAAAGGTAGCATATGTGGCACCAGATTGCATGTAAAGACACCTGATTTTTCAAAAAATCTCTTCTTACACCCCTCCTCCAGGCCGGCGATCACTCAACATACTGCATGCCCCCACCCCCCTCCTTGAGAGAAATCCTGCGTACGCCACTGTACATATCCACATTTACACCGTTGCAGTTGCTCTTCTGTTACAAAAGAGTTCAATAAACGGAGAAAAAAAGTAGTGGAAATCAGGGAAAGACATATTTTGTGAAAACTGAAAACTTTTACGAAATACTTGTAGACAGAAGACTCTTCCTCTAATCTGCGGCCGTATTTTGTTAGGAATTTGATGTGTTTCAGTGCAAAGTCTGCCCATAACTTTGTTATGAAAATGTCTTTAAACACAAAATTCCGGCGCGCTTTGCGCGCACTCGTCTCAATATATTTCCGTATCTTATGTCCATTATTGGGGCAATAATACAATATTCTGACCAAAGCAATGACAAAAGGCATCTTCGAACTTTGCAAGGACTCTGCATCAGTAGAGAATCTTAGAGTAATGTAATATCATGAGTAGCATATACGGTAACATTCGTAGGCATGTATTTGTCGTTACGTATTTATTGTAACCAGTGCCATACCACAGCCAAAATATCACAAAATAATTATAATTTCTAGGCATGAAATTAATTAAAAGATTTGACAAAGACCTGCATTTTGCATTTAAGCTATAGCCTACCTTACTTTAACAAGAATTTTTCAAGGGGAAGAGTGGTTACGCCTCCACTTAGACACCACACCTTTCCTTTAAAGTCACTCAAATGTAATTCACTTAATTGTGAAAGTTTTATATAAGACCAATTCGAAAATTTGTCAAAGATAGCACCATATTGCGTCTAAGCCATCTTAAATGAACAAAAATATCTCAAAAGGGGGAAGGGGCACTTAGACCCCTTCCCAGGAACATCATCTGCACGAGGTGACAAAGGAAGGATTCGCTCCGGGGCAAAACTACCCCTGATGCGAATATGTACAATTTACACCGTCTTTCTAGGTGTAGGCTGTCTGGGTGGGCTTTTTAAGCATCATCTTCATAGTGCCCCCAGTTACCAACCTCTGGCGTCGCCACTGACTGTTACACACTGGCTAGCCAACGTTCCTCACCTATAACAAATACAATCAATTGAACACAATACTTTCAAGCGGACAGATATCTTAGCCCAATCGTAGTCATCGTTTTTAGAACCTATGTAGAAACTTGACCAACACCAATTTTTAAGGAGTGGAAGTGCGACAGTCCCATAAGCTTACTTAGTCTTAGCAAGTGACAGAGGTAGGGGCCGGGAGGGGTCAATCACCATGGTATCGACTGAGAGTCCACCTGCCCCACAAGTTATGCCACTGTTAGGACTAAATGCTGAAATACCCTATCATTTGCATGATATATCAACACGTCCAAATAGATGTAAATTATTTTAGCTCCAGGCGCGCAGATTTGAAGAGGGCCTTTGAGGCCCCATACGACGAAGAAATGAAAAAAGGAAATAAGGAAAAGAAAGAAAATAACCAGAAAGCCAGAAGGTTGAGTGATTCCTTACCTCTAAAAATATTTGTAAGTGCTTCTTTCACTTTTCGGAGTTAAAATTTGACACAATTTGAGTTCTTCAAGTCCTGCTAGCTAGTATCTCTCACTGCAGGCAAATTAAAACATTAAAACTTCTCACACGAAACAGGGAGCATGGTAACAGCTCCAGTGCCAGATTTAAGCATGGGCCAGCGGGGCATGTACCTAGGGGCCCCACAAAATTACATTATTGAATTTTTTGGGTAGTTTGTGGAGATCATCTGTGCTAATTTTCATTTTAGAGGCTTACATCATGTAGGAAATTGCGCTATTTTCAATTTGAATTTTTGCACAGGATCATTCCTACAAATAAACTCTTATTTTTAATGGGTAAATATGATTCAGAACTGTGGGGTTCATTTCGAGTGGGTGGAAGGTGGGGTGAAAGTGACCACAACTTTCGCTCTCGTTCCGTGACTTGCGCCACTGTAGTCTTGTGGAGAATTATAGTCGAAAGGGGCCCCACATTAGTTTGTGTCCAGGGCCCCCACAAAGGTAAATCCGGCCCTGAACAGCTCCCTGCACACAGAAACAACCCTGAATTGAGAAGCCATCAAAGAACCTTATTAATTGTTATGTTGAGAGCAAAAACTGACTTAAATGGCTTCAACAAAGTTGAGCAGCTTTAACAAAAGCAAGCAAGGTCAGCGATTTAACTGGTCTGCACATGGGTGCTTCAGAACAAGATCGGCTACGGTAACTGATTTTGATAAGTATATACCCTGACTAACGGGAGGGAAACAGCCATCTATAAAATCTATCAGGGTAACCCTTTGTGAAATACCTTATTAAGTTTACACCCCTGGACGTTTGGTGACCCCAAATGACCTTCGACCTCCATAAAAACAATATACCTGTAGTTCTTTTACTCAATATGGAGGCTTCCTGTAAGATATACATTATTCACATCTTGTGCCATAGCATTTACAACAGGGACCATGGAGAATGGGGGCTAGGGGGGCTTCAACCTCCCGCACTTTTTCTGTCGTGGGCATTGTTGGTCGCCATAAACTGCTTTTATATAGTAGGTTTTTGCAGTTTTTCCTCTCGTGATCTTAGGTAAACTTTGACCTCTGGAGATCCAAGATAACCATCTTGAGAATTCTTGAGAAATTTTGCTTTTTGACCTCTGGTGACCCCAGATGGCCATCTTGGGAATTATTGGGAAATTTTGTTTTTTTGGCCCCTGAAGACCCAAAATAAAGATCTTGGGAATTCTTGAGAAATTTTGCTTCTTGACCTCTGGTGACCACAGATGACCATCTTGGGAATTCTTGCTTTTTGACCTCTGGTGACTCCAGATGGTAATCTTGGGAATTCTTGCTTTTTGACCTCTGGTGACCCACTGATGGTGATCTTGGAAATTCTTGGGAAATTTTGCTTTTTGATTCTGGTGAGCCCAGATGGTGATCTTAGGAATTCTTGGGAAGTTTTGGTTGTTGACCTCTGGTGACCCCAGATGAAGATCTTGGGAAATTTTGCTCTTTGACCTCTGCTCATCTCATCAGATGATCTTGGGAATTCTTGGGAAATTTTGCTTTCTGACCTCTGGTGACCTCAAATGACCTTTGACCTCCAGCAAAAACAAAAGGGTTCCTTCTCTCTATATGGCAAATTTATATACCAAATGTGAAAAATGTCGGTCATTGCTATCTCGAGATATCATGTTAACAAAGTTTTCGGTTTTTTACCTTGGTGATCTTAATCACCCTTTGACCTCCACCAAAAACAATAGAGTTCCTCTCAATATGACAAATCTATATATCAAATATGAAAAGCATCGGTCATTGCTATATGGCAAGGAATCAAAAAATGAAGTTGGGAAGATAGCCTGGCTTCAGGGTAAGCTGGGGCCATGGCAGCTGTCTTGGCTAGAATGGCCTTTAAAATTAATCTTGGGTGAGTGTTTGGAAATTTTCCAGAGAGTCAAACCTAGTTGCTGAACTATTCAGCTGAAGCAATCACACAAAAGAAAGAAAACACAAAACTTATGAGTAGGAAATTTATTGTGGTTGCCATGCAACTATCAGAATTCAGTTACTTCACTTATCATTATATTCAAGAATGAACCAGTTTACTATCCCAACAATATGATCTTCTCTGTTTTTCCTCCCTGTTTACATTTTAAAAGATTTTACTTAATTGTAAATACCTTTCACTGATTTTCTGAGTCTATAATCTTCAACTATGTGACAAAAACTCCATTCTTAAAGTGAACATTCTCCACAATTTTATGAGGAAGGGGAGAGGGGGATGTTACTTTTCACTTGGGTGTACTGTGAGCTGCCCCCCAAAAACTCCTTGTAGAGAGCTTTACCTTGGTTTCACCACTTTCTATGGGCGGGGATTTGTTCTCAATACGGGGGGGGGTGGGGGGTGGGGAGGAATATGATCCCATTTTCAAATAATTTACTGTGTGAAAAATCAAAGTCATTGGGAGATTTCTCAAATATTGGTTAGACATGTCCCTGTCCCCCCCCCCCCCCAGATCGCTGCCCATATCAATTTCTATACTTAACATAAAGTCATCATCTGATTTTATTGTAGTTACTGTTTTACCAAATATTGTTCTTTATTGATTCATCGGTATCATTACATTTACAAAAGACTTAATTTTAGGTTTTGCTGGAAGACTTTACAAATGCTGAATTTATCATCTCTGAAAGACTATATACAGATATTACATCACTAACATTCTCTCCAAACTGATATCGTTCTACATTATAACTATAGTTACACATTATTACAACCAACAGTATAATCAGCAATCTGACTGTAGTTGCAGCATTTAAAATGAGCAAAAAATTTTCTATCAGAAATGGCATAAATTTTCCCAAAGTAAATGGAAGAATTATCCATGTTCAGATCTGACTAATGGCAGTCAAAAAAAGAAAAAAAATTCTATGAAGTGAGGATTTTTTTTACATGCTTATTAAATATTGCTAGCTTCTACACATCAGCATGATGGAAAAACAACCTCAACTAAAATTTCAAAATTATTAAAGACACTTGATAGATAAACATTATTTTCTGAGAACCGCATTCACTAACTTTAAAATCTGATATTTCATTAAGGTGAATTAGTAGTATTAAAGACACTGGTACTTAAAAGTCATCAGCCTATTGGTGACAAATTTTGATAGGCATGTCAAACTTTTATACCATGATTTCCTTTTGTAAATTTGTGAATATACAAACTTTATGGTCAATAGCCTTCACACACAACGATAATCCAAACATGAAAATTTTTGAAAAAAATATTTCTATCTCTCATTCTAAAAACAAAATGCATCTTTCAAAACAGGGCTTTGGTAATTCATGAAAAGTCCTTTTCATTAAATCTGGATGGACTGCTTTCTACACACTTCAAGTACAGGGTTCCCAGTCACTTTGGGGAAATCAGGGGAAATGGAAAGACATTTTTCCAGACAGGAAACTTATGAAAGTTACAAAAATAGCAAAAAAAGAGGGAGAACTCAGAAAATTTGTTTGATAGAGAAGCAATGCTTTTTGCCTTCTAGGTTAAATACATGTACATTGTGAATATGAGCTGTATCCACTATCTAACTAGCTACGGTAGCCTTGTTGTGTCTGTGAGTACTCTATCCTAAACATACTGTACCAGAGACAATTCTTTAGACGCTTTGTTGAGGCACACTGAAAATTTAAAAGGAGGTGACCTCCAAAGCTGCTACAGCACAGTCATGTAGTTAGTCAGTTAGATGAGGTTTTACGGCTCAGTTTCCAAGTCGAGCCGGCCACTACCTATTTTCCAGTTGTGGGTCACTGGCTTGTTTTCCCTGCTCTATCGCTTATGCTGAGCACCAAGCACAATGGCAGTAGGTTCCATTTTTAAAATCTTTGGTATGACCCGGCCAGGATTTGAACCCCTGACCTCACGACTGCAAGTCGGATGCTCTACCCACTTGACCATGCAGTCATATAGATTCGATCATTGTTCATACTTGTGCACTTGTTCATCATGCTGTGATGGTCCTTCTTAAAAATTCAACAAAGACACCTCATCAGATCAAAGGCAGCATGGGGTATATCTGGTATCAAACCTCATAACGTGATCCGTGCCTTCAAGCGGATCTTTTCTATCATTGTGCTCACATTGCGTAAAAAACCAATTAACACATACTTGACTAGCCTGCTTGCTGAAACCTATTACGTAACTTGTTTGAGTAGTTTGGTAGATCAGGTACTGCAAATCAATTACTCAAATGTGAAAGCTGACTGTATCAGGTGTCTATGTAGTGTGATTCATTTCCTCCCTGAGGCGATAAGATGTAATCAGGCATAGTAGGAGGATGTAACCAACCTTAAGAAGAACAGTTTCATCATGATGCATACTAGGTACAAATGTGCTGCTTTGGGTCAAAGGATTTAGGAGTGTGTTTGTCTGTGTGTGCAGGGTGTTAGTGCAATGTGTTATTAAAGGACCAACTTTGGTTTACAGTGTTTGCATTTGCAAATTGGTTTAATCAGTGTTCTCCACAAGGTGTTTTGTCCAGGCGCGTTGCCCTGACAAAATCTGAATAGGGTGCGTCTGCGCCCAGTCTAAAAGGTGCCACCCGCACGAAAACCTTGGCCGCCCGGACAAAAAATATTGCTTTCACTCCTTGTGCAAACGTTTGAAAAGTGAACTGAACACTTTCCATCTCCCCAGAAGTTAAGTATTTGATTGAAAAAATACATCCATGAATTATGATTAAGGAGAAACTTCCTTAACCAGAAAGCCCAGAGGCTTGGTGATTTCTTGCCATAGAAAATGTTGGGATTTTCTTGGGAATTCTTGGGAAATTTTGCTTTTCAACCTCTAATGACCCCTGATGACTTTTGACCTCCACAAAACAAAGAGGCTCTTCCTCCAACCATAAAGCATCCATGTACCACATATGAAATCTATCCAAGCTTCGTACATTGAGAAATCATGTTAAGAAGTTTTTCAGACTTTGACCCCAGATGACCTTTGATCTCAACCAAAGACAACATGGTTCTTCTTCTCAACTTAAGGCATGCACATACCAATTATGAAATCTATCCAAGCTTCCTACCTTGAGATATCTTGACCTCCACCAAAAACAATAGGGTTCTCCTTCTCCACATAAAAAAATCTACATACCAAACATGAAGTGTCAATCATTGCTACCTCCAGATATAGTTTTTACAAGCCATTTACAAGAGTTTTGCAGTTTAACATCTGATGACCTCAATAACCTTAAACCTCCACCACAAACAATAGGTTCTTCTTCTTAATACGACAAATCTATACACCAAATATGAAAAGTGTCGGTAATTTGTATCTCAAGATATCATGTTTACAAGGTTTTCGGCTTTTGACCTCTGGTGACCTCAAATGACCTTTGACCTCCACCAAAAACAATTGGGTTCTTCCTCTCAACATAACAGATCTATATATCAAATATGAAAAGTGTTGGTCATTCCTATCTCGTGATATCGTGTTTACAAGCCTTTTACAAGGTTTTGCAGTTTAACCTCCAGTGACCTCAAATGACCTTTGATCTCCCCCCAAAACAATAGGGTTCTTCTGAACATGACAAATCTATATACTACGTAGGAAAAGTGTCGGTCATTCCTATCTTGAGATATCGTGTTTACAAGCCATTTACAAGGTTTTTGCAGTTTAACCTCAGGTGACCTCAAATGACCTTTGACCTCCACCAAAAACAATAGGGTTCTTCTGAACATGTCAAACCTACATACCAAATATGGAAAGTGTTGGTCATTTCCTATCTCGAGATACTGTCTTTATAAGGTTTCAGGTTTTTGACCTCTGGTGACCCCAAATGACCTCTGACCTCTACCAAAAACAATAGGGTTCTTTCTCTCAACATAAAAAATCTATACCAAATATGAAAAGCATCGGTCATTGCATAGCATCCAGAAGAAGCTTAGGCGCACACATACGCACATCCAATGCCTTCTGGGGTACTAGGAAATGACCCCATAGGGAACGCAAGGGAATTGCAAAGCAGCGAAGCTGCCCGTGAAGTAGGCAAGGTGAGCTACATGCTTGAGGGCGAGTTGCGCTCCAAGGCAGGCATGTGCAGCCGCGAGTGACTTCTCATTTCTGTTGCCGAATTTTCGGGCAGCTACGCCAGTTTCGAGCCGAGCGTGAGCTAGGAAAGACGAGAGAGCTGAGCTCAAGCCGGCTGCTTTGGTACCCGCTAAGGACATGTTTGTGAGAGCAAATACACACACAGACAAACGCCATCACCATCACATAGATTCCTTGCCTGCCTTTGGCAAGGAATCAATAACAAGAATTTTTGGTTATATATTCAAATTACAATTTATCACCCAAGTGTAGTACCATTTGCATCTAGCCTACCTTACGTGAGCAAAAATTTTCCAAAGGGGGAGAGGGACACCCTTTCCTTAGACCCATCCCCCAAGACAGTAATTGGAGTCATCTGCCAGATCAGAGACAAGCGCCCAGACAAAATTTGGACCTATGGAGAACACTGTCTGATGTTTAAGTGATGTTTGGCAAAGGCATCTATCGGAATTTGTTGGGAATAAAATCTGACTTTTCAGTGACCATGCAAGGTTACAACAACTTCCGTCAGGAAAACATCCACAATATAACTTTTCAAGCATTGCCCATATTTCAAACTGTATTCTTACATGGCTTGTTTCTTGAAGAAATTTCAGTCTGACCTCATGCAGACCAACCTCCAAGTATTACTCAACCCTAATCCAACCAACCGGACCAACATGCAATGTAGACGTGATGGCAAATTGTATACAGGTGTTTTCTTTTGTTTTACAATTTACCTAAAGCATACTGATATTTTGGCTAACAACCTTCCATATTGAGGTCCACAGCCATTTATAAAACAATTGTTGTAAATGTAGGCAAAGCATAGTAGGTTATTAAACATGAATAATGATTCTTCTTAGAAACATTCAGTTAAATAGAATATAGCAAGTGCCATCTATATAGAAATTAGTTTGCACAATAATCTTGGATGTCATACAATTAGCTCAAGCACTGAAATATGCAGTGTATGCCATTGTATATTTTTTGAAGAGAATCTTGGATACTGCATCGGTGTACCATTTTTGGCTTACCATAGTAAATTTTACTTTCAAACTTTTCTTTTTCAGAAAATTGAATGGGCCATTTTTATTTTGAAGCAAAAAGGCTGCTACTTACACAAAATACAGATAATTTGTGATCCCTTAAATTAACATCAATACAACAAACTTTAATTAGTGGGTATCTATATTGATTCTTTAGAAAAAAAAAAGCATATTTAAGTGCACTGGTTCTCTATAGCATTCTGCATTAGTATAACTCTTCAAAAGGAAATTCTGCATTTTTGGCGCTGTACATTAAATTATGGTTTACTCATAAATAATGATGGGCAATTCTAAACAAGATAGCAGGGAAACTGCATGTTTAAGAAACACATTTCTCATACAGTAGCAAACCTTAGCTGGTAAGGAATTCACCTGGACTTTCAAATTTTCAGATGCTTCAACATTTACAACACTTAAAAAGTGTTATGTATTTGGGTAAATGCTATTGCCAGATATTGTTGGTGGCACGGAGTAGAAAAATAGTTTAAAGAAACTAGACACTTTGGTTGGCAAAATGTTGGTGCTCTACAATCATGCCACAGACGGTACAAAATCCTCCCTACTAAGATTACTTCTAGCTCATTCTCCAACTTAAGCAAAAACACATGTCTTCTACAGCTCTAAGACAAAGTTATTGTAGCTTGCACTGGGTACAAATTGCTCCACGCCACATCCACATACTATGTGGGGGCTTAATTTGGAACACCACTGACTGCACAAGTCATCATTGACCAATCAGAGCAATGCTACTGTTTGAACTGATGTCAATCAAAGTGCTGTCACCAATATACACTGTAGAGATGCGGTCATATTCCTAAATATATGTTTGGGAGATGCTATAGCCACGTTAAACAATATTTCCCTTTAAACTGTTTAACCTAGTGCTCTGGTTGATAATTTGATTGCTTTAAGTATAGTCTTTGCCCTGAGAGTGAAACCAATACTGTACGCTGCAGCTACTGTACTTGTAAAGAGCAAACTCAAAAGCATCATTGCTAGTTTGAGCAGGGAGCTGCTACAGTACTTGGACAGGAGAAGAAACTTCACGAATCCCTTTGATGACGCCCATCTTACCGCCAAGGTCAAACTTGTAAACTATTTAACACCCCTAATCCCTCTCCCTTTGTACTTCATTGAAGATTCAATAAGCTTAAAAGGTGTTAGTAACTATGCACAATAGGTACATGTTGTCTGCTACATCTTGAAAAGGACATCGCCGAGTTTTGCCTATCACTTCAGCATTGCCAGTCGCTTGTTTTGTCATGAAGTGACGCTTATACGTAAGTGTTGCTCTGATTCCTTGTTAAACTCCTAATATGTATAAACCCTTTACAATATGCGCAATTATGCGGAAATTGATCAAAATTCAACTGCAAAGTATAGACTCGTCACTAAGTCTGCTCATTTGTATATGGCATTAACATTACTCCTAGCACCAGCATCTATTCTTACGAAGCACTAACCAGTCGTTTCGAATTTTTAGCCTGAATTTCTTATTTGGCTTTCGGCAATTATCTCCTCTACATCAAATGATTGTTTAATTTAATCCATTTGTTAGGGTAGCAGGAGATATGAATGAAGTTGCAAGGTGTCAGAAGTGCCAATTGTTAGTGCCAGACAAAAGACCAATTATCGATCTTTACAGGATTATCCCCTTAAGCATGTCTAGGACTAATTGGATTGGCATAAATTAAAGTTTCTTCTCCTGTCCAAGTAGCAGCTCCCTGGTATGAAGTGTCATTAAAATTAAATGCATTTCACTATGAGAATAAACCAAACATTTTTAAGTTGGTAAGGTACCTTAAGGATGGCAAAAAGGGGAGCTGAGAGGATATAGTTGTAAATTATATACTAGCATTTATCACACATTTTCTTTTGCAATAACTCCAAGTAAGAGTTGAATTTTTGCCCAGGAATTTTGAACACACATCAGGAAAATATCACGGAGAACTCAGGAAAATTTGTTTTGGAGAAATGCTGGAAACCCTGAACTAAGTTTCACTGTCACAATATATCATCCAGAACAAAATCATGAAAGTGATTTTTTTACTTACATGGGCAGCTGATTGAGTGAAAAAGTTAATTAAGATGATGGCCAAAACAAAAACTGAACAAAACTGTATCCTCTAAATAGACAAGTTGGGAAATTCAGTACTTCTGGTGGGGTCAATTAAGGTCTGCTGTAACGGGACAACTTTTTCACCTGTGCGAGCATGCTTGTGATATACTTGCTCGCCCAGCAGACGTGTATTACCCCTGCACTAACATTGTCTGTGTTTGTAATACCAATGACGTGTACGTCAGAAAGAGGTGTACATAATCAGCAACTGCTGCGAAGTGTTCACTTCACCTTTGACCCATCCCACAATGCATTGTGCGAAAACATTTTCCAACTTGTCTAATGTGTTACTATATCTAATTTGCAACCTTGAAAACTGAATCAGTCTCACTGAATACAAGGAATGTAAATTTTGTCAAACATTTCATGCTACTTATTTCAGCCAAAAATGAAAGATCAACTTTAAAGATAATTCTGAGGAATTAATTGATTACAGGTTTTTTCTTCCTTGGGTCTTGGAAACAGACAAGGCACAGAGAGTCCTCATCCCGAGTTGCGGTGTACCTGCAAAAAATGATCAAAGTTTCAGTTCTCACAAATTTCACAGAAATATTTCATTGGTAATCTTTGTAAGAAGTTGTTTGGTTTTACTTCATCCTGTTGAACTGTATGTTTCTTTTAACAGTTTACAGCTTTAAGGAAACCCTAAAGACCTACTTGTCTTAAGTATTCAATGTGCATTTACATAATTTTTTTTTATAGATGTAATACATTTTGACCAAACAATAGTACACACCTTGGTCCATGTGAGTACAGTAGCATTCTAAAAGCTGATTATTTATTATAATTATTTATTATAGAAAGAAAATGATTATAGTTTTCATTGCAAAATCAATCTGTGTTTAAAAAGTCCAGAACAGAGTGATACTTCCACTTTTCTCTCATTTTAGAGTAGTTATTGAATTAATAAATGAAAACTGAATCAATCTGACTACCTTGTGGAATATCAAAAATTAGCAGAAGTCAAATCAGGGCTCATGCACTTCTTTCAATGGTAAAAATCAAGCTTGTCATGTACTGACAACTCTTTGGGAAAATACAAAGAATAGAACAGGAGCAATTAAAGAAATGTGGACTTTAAGTGAAATTCACACTTTTTAATAAATATAATAGGAATTATACAATTCAAGCACTTTAATAAAGGCCTTGGAAAGAACCCGATCAACTTCAAGTAGCTTCAGTGTTTTCTAGGCTTACCACATCAATCCTGACAGCCAATCACAGCACAGCAAGGTGCATTGGTATATCAATATGTGGGGATGTGACTAGGTCACTGAATTCCCAAGGTTATTCTCAACCGAGTAGTTCACTGACTTTACAGTTACTTCTACCCTTTGTTTCGTTCGAACATAAGGTTCATGCCTCTTTGTACCCAAACTTTCAAGTATTCGAAAAAATCACCTGTTAAGTGGTAACCCTACCCACTAATGCTCTTGTTGGTATTTGGTTATCATCCCTCCTACTATTGCTGGTAAAGCACCCTTTGTCTGAGATACAAGTGACCAAAGTAATGTTTCTCCTTTAATTTTTTTTTGTTAATTCTGGTTTGAGTCAATTTTGCATGATCAGAGCAACAACTCTTGAGAGTTTTGCTAATTTTTACCTTCTTTGGTTGGAGCAGAGCCCACTCGACTGCCAAAGAGTGAGGGTTCCAATTTGTTTCCCCTTGCTTTTCAACTTTGTTTCAATTTTAGTTCATCTTTATCCAATCAGTTAACACGATGTTATTCGAATTTTATTTTGCATACATGTAGAATTTTAGACTCTGTCCTCTTATTATTTGTCCTGCTTGAGTTCATGAGTTTATAGAGAGTATGCAATACTGATGTCATTCCTAGCAACTCGATGATGTCATCCTCAGTGACTGTAAATGGAGCCATAGTGTAGGACAACTGTATGTAAACACACGGCGCGCGACATGAGGCCTTCAGTACATAGGACTACACTTTTGCACACTCAATCAGAAGGATAGGCCTATGTATGTACCTGTTCAAGGGCTATACATATGCTGCAATGGCTGAGCTTTCGAGTTCTACAATTCGTTACAAGATCCTAATGCAAAACAGTCTTTATCGTAAAAAAATAAAAGAAATTGGAGATCTTGATCTCTATCAAGTTAAGAAGGCTGAATGGTTAACAGATATGGACAAACTTCCTGAAATCACATGGCCAGATCTTGTCGTATATTTAGTATCTGGAGTCAACAAATACCATAAACCATGATTCATTCAAAGCATTTTAAAAAAAGTATAGAGCCATATAACCAGTTCGTTCCTGGCTGGGTTCGGGACATCGTGGTGAAGGAAATTGAGATAGATCTCTTTGTCTTGTTAGCAGACGGGTACTTTGTGGCTTTTATTCTTTTGATAACTCGTCATGAACAAATAGGCTAACCCTTGATGGAATGTCAGTAGGCCTAGGCTAGGCTTGTGTTAGTACCACCATGGAGACAAGCTTCCATGATTGTGGCCACAGCTAAGGTGTACTTCTCACAAAAAATTACCCTAAAACTGACTAGAAACAAAGTGCTTCGAGCATATTCCGTCCCATGGTTTGAAGTTTTATCGACTTTTTAAACGTAGGCCTACTGCACTGAGCTTGCACCGACATTTCCTTTCGACCGAAAGTTCTTTATTTGTCTCCCCCTGATGAGTGATTACTGAAAGAAGCCGATTACTTGACATCTGCTTCTCGATTTGAATTATTGGAACATCCACAGACCATGCAAAAATTTACCATTTTTAAAAATCTAACAGTGTGTTACTATTTGCGATTTTAAGCATGAAGTAGGGTGAGGCTATACATGTGTAATGCCATACTGTATGTAAGTGCCTGCACTGTGTAGCCTGTCAGATCCTCCTCCAGCATGTCGCCATGTGGAAATCAGTGACACAAACATCGATGACGTCACCAGATGACGTAGTATTGCATACTGTCTATTTCAGCTTTTCTCGCTGTTTTTCATACAACCAATTGAGAGCTTACAATAAACACTCACTTATACTTGAAACAACCCAAAAGTATTTCTTAAATTTTTTCAATTTTTATGTAATTCCCTCTTTAAATCCTGATGAGACAAAAAGGGCATGCTACAGATATAACAGGTATAAATACCTGGTTTTTCACTCACACCTATACCGATGGTACTGAAATTTGTTGAAAATGAGTATACCATACTGAAAATAGAAGATATCCCTAAAAACATGCCCAAGTACAGTACCTGGTACAAATTATAATACCCGATTGAAATACACAAGAGGAAAGTGCCCTTAACTCAATTGAGAAAGTTGAATCACCCAAGCAGAAAAATGCAAATCTTGACAACCACAGTGGCTATTGTGTTCAACTTTATGGAAGAATGCTGTCACACATTACGATCTTCTTTGCCCATGAGGATTACCACCGGAGACCCCTGTTTTTGGCCAAAAACAGGGGAGATTAAATATCTACCCGAGTTGGTAACATTAGTCTCAATGAACACTCTACTACAAAAATAGGTTCTTAGACGAGAAAACCAGAAGGTAGTGATTCCTTGCCAAAGATATATTGTAACAAGCATGAATTGCCCACATGACAAGCATGAGATGCTTGTGACTTAAAATGATTTTTCACCTCCC
>WURT03042609.1:0-14676 GCA_009936505.3 Holothuria glaberrima
ATATACGTTTGGCCGAGTCAACTATCAGTTGCATTTTTTTGCTTTGTCAAGTATGATTTGCGTTCTGTCTGTTTATATGTTATATATATATATATATATATATACATATATATACACACATATATACATATATATATATATATATTGAGAGATCTCATACTTGGCATATAGATGTTCTACCTTGAGTTCAGGAAAGCTGTCGGTTGCGTTTGGTATAGGTCAATGGTCATTTGAGGTCACCATGGGTCAGCTTTAGAAAACTCGTAAACATGTTACATCTCATGCACTGTAAATAGGTCATGTCAAGATGTTTGGTGCTGCCACATCCGGCACTGTCTGCCACCTCCTCATTTGGCACAATGACTGAACTAAACATCACCACTCTAAAAAAAATGTGCAAAATTTGCCCAACTTTTTACCAAACGCTGGGCATCTATTCAACAACCTAAACGGTTTGCCAAAAATTTGACCAACGAAATTTGGTAAAGTTTGAACCCAACTGTTGGGAAGAAAATAACCCAACTGTTAAGGAAACAAGCATTTCAAAATGTACCTAGATGTTGCAAGGTCACTTCTTCCATCAAGCTGTTGGGCAAACGTATTTACCAAACCGTTGGTTTTATTTTAACCATTTTTTTTCATCCGTTGGTTCTTTCTTTACTTCAGATTAGCATGATGGGCTTTTCTTTCCCAGGACAGTTGGGTGAACTTTTTACACAACAGTTGTTGAAATTGTATTATTTGATTGGGAAAGACATTAACCACTTCATGGCAGTTAGATGTTTATTGTGCATTCCTTTCTATAGCCTAGCTTTCGGTTATAGTTTTAAAGAAACACTGGAGACTGAGGTCATGAAAGTCTGCGCAAAATATGTTAATTGGTGTAATTTATTTTACACTTTGAAATGTCTTTAATGTGAATCAAAACATAATACCCGCTGTTGGAAAACATTACAAAACTGCATATTGGGATATTCATTTCAAATGCGTTGGGCTTAATATGTTCCGTTTGTCACCGACTTCCGTGTATATAGTGTGCAAAATAATAAGGTGTGAAAGGCACTGTGAAATGATGCTTTTGAAGTTAAAACAGAAGTCTGCACACTGAATTTTTGCAGCATCTCCGTATGGTTGAAACATGGAGTAAGATAGGATTATCATTATGCATTTTAACGTTTCAAATTCTGCTATGTATACTCTCAATCGAACGTGACAGAGAATACCCCATATTCTGACCTCTCATTGGATAGCTGTTGGGCGATTAGTATGAATTGTCGAACTTGTTACAAATGTGTGCTAGTTCGTAGTAGTATTTTAACAATTTCAAAGAAATAGAGCTCGACTTTATGGCCATACATAATGTACGTGTTTTCCTCTTTTACCGATGTCAAAGATGTCAAAAGGAATTTTCAGATTATGGAACCATTATCTGATTATGAGAAGAAATAAGAAACAAAATCGAGTCAAATGTGTGGTTGTTCGACGCAAAACCTGCGGCCAGGAATTTACCCAACTTTAAGCAAAAATTATGCTAATTAGCAAATAATTGCCCAAAAAGTAGGTAAATCGAAAATTTGCCCAACAGTTGAATAAAAGCTTGTCGTCAGTTTAACCAGTAATTGGGTATAACAAGACACGTGTATAGAAGGAACATTTTAACCATGATCTGAGCAAAGTTTGACCAACATAAGCAATTACTTTTGCCCAACAAAAATATTGCCCAGTGTTTTAACAGTGACTATTACCTTTCAGCAAGAAGTCGTCAAATCGAAAATCGTTATCGTAATTGTATTGTCCCTATTTTTTAACTACCGTAAAGCTTTCGGGCCCCTCCCCTCGGACCACAAAAGACTATTGATTGGGAGCCCACCAGGGTCCAAAAAGTGCCTTTGAAACCTATGATGTTCGGATACCGTCATTACCGATTGTCATGATTGGGGAGAGATTGTGCACCTGAGCCGAACTGCATTTGAGGAGGTTGGAATTGTTGCTAGTGGCAGTGCACTTGTCCATTGTTACTCCTTTCCCCCCGTCATAACCCAGCAACAGCGCGGTTGTTGCAACACTTTTGCCGGGGGAAGGGCTATTTATTTAGTCCCCATATACCGCGAACTTTTAGCCGGGATGCATTATGAAGAATGTGCCAGGAAAAGGATGAGGACTTTATAAGATGCTTTCAAACCATGCGGGACTTTAGGGATTAGCCGGAATGTTCTGCAGTATGATTGGATTAGCCGGAATGTTCTGCAGTATGATTCCACGCTCCGCGGGGGCTAATACTTCGAATTGAGCACGGAATGAAACACACTTGTCACATTTCAATAAACCACATCCTTGCTTAAGTCCCAGCTATGCCCGGCTATCGGGTGGTGCATGGTTATGATTTACAAGTTCAAAGAAGGAAAACAAATTTGTGCGCTTTACGTACATATATACGCACTTTTCCTTGCAAAGAAGATGTTGTAGTATCGCGGTATTCAAACTCGGTCGTGACTCTTTTTAGGACCCCAAAATATTCGCGGTCTCCCAGAAATGTGCAAGAAGTGAAAAAAAAAATGTTAAATTTGGATGCAACTTTTATCCAGGGAATTTTCGTACCATTTTTGGGAGCTATTTCGGCAAAAAAAAAAAATTATTCTTGGTACGCTTCGTACCAACCCATGGCAGTTGTAGCAGTATCACGTAATAGACACCCATAGGCGCGCAAGCAGGGGCTGCTTTCGGCTCCTTCCGGGACTCGGCTGAATCCTAGTTATCGGACAAATTTTTGGAAATATTGGTCAATTTTCTAGGGTAGTAAAGGTTTTTTCTCAGGCAAAATGGCTAACCCCCTGTCCCTTACGCCCATGTAGACACCCACTGGAGGGGTCGCCAAGACCAGAATGCGACCAAGGGAATTAGGGTGATCAAGCAGAAAAAAATTGAACAGATAAGCACCACAGCGGTAGTACCATAGAAGTATTCAATTTGACAATTTTGGTGGTTCTTCAACACCATCGTTTTAGCTACTTCAGTGGCATCTGCAGATGACACTGATGAAACATAGCCCTGATTTTAACAGAGAATTCTCCTTTATGCAACTATAAAAAGCAGAAACTTTGCCATTTTTATTTTACATTTTTTGTTGTTGAAAGTCCTATACAGTTGATAGGCCTACCAAAGCCGTAACTTTAATTTACGGTCCTTTTTTTCGACTGCGCTTCGAGCGCATACAAGATTTCAATTTATCATACACTGCGGTTAATGTTTTTTGGGATATCTTACATCTTAGGCCATAATCCTAACTGATTTTTTAAGCACTTCCACCCCAGAACTCCCTTTCATGCCATGGGAAAATCAAACGTGCGGAAGTTGTGTCACTTAACTTACTCGATCGTAACTTAGCAATTTAGAATTGTTTGGTTAAATAAAGATTAAAGAAAGCTTACCAGAGATAGCCCATCCTTTTCTAAACCGTTCTTCTGCCACTGGCTGGTGTTATACGGTGAGAAACTCATTTTCATTTAGCCAGGGATTTCTCTGCTCACTGATTACATTCATAACGTATGTTAGTGACCATTGGCGTACGAGGCGGGGGAAGGGGGAAGACTGCCCCCAAATTTTCAGAGGTCGAAAGTTGAGGCAAAAAATGACCAAAATTGGGGCACAGAATAGGTGAAATTTCGGCAGAGATGAAGAAAAAGTGAAAAGATTGCCCAAGTTTTTGCTGGAGTTCCCAAATTTTTGATCGAATTCCCGAAAAAAAGTGCAAAAAATTCCGCGCGCTTCGCGCGCGTGTAGTTATTCGCCAGTATCGCCTCTATCAGACTTTCGAAAAAGCTCTGACATGCACAGTCCTAATCACTTCCATATCCAAATTTCATAAGATATGAGTAAACTTGCTAATGGTATATGTAGTCTAACAATTTACTGTTCATTTACTTCGCTCAGTGTGGTTCTGATTTACCCCAAGAACTGAGTAAAAATTCACTTAAGCAAGATGAAAAGATTTCCTAAAAAAGTAGAAATTCTTGGAAATATATCCAACGTAGCCCCTCCCCGATTTAACCAAACGAGCACGCCACGTGATAGTGGGCATGCAGTATACACTTGTGTATTGTCAGTAGCTTTCCAACGTTCCTCGGTAGTACTTATGTCATCTGCAGAAAATGTATATGATCTGACGCGAGCTTCAAAATCATTTCTTCCACTTTAACAAAGCCTAAAAAAAAAAAAAAATCACGCGAGAATTTATAAAACACACGTTGAAGCCAAATTTTATAAATTTTTATGTTCAGCCAGTGACAGCTCCCTGGTTTCACCAGGGAGTGCCTGGTAAAGTTGTGGAAAGTGCGGTCAACCTGTAGACTGGCATAGTAAGAACTTCGTCTCCGTGTTGGCGAGCAACACAGCGACTTGTTTTGACAAAGTATCTCGTTAAGTGTGGTAGGTATTTTTATCGTAGTTAGACGGCTTTCTTTTGGTTTAAGTGGCCGGAACTAACGATGAGAGTTAACAGTAAAGTACCAGGCTAAAAGCCCCTCATCAACATGGTTGTTGTATTGGGTGTTTCACCATGCCTGCAGTATCCATCTGTTTTCATTTCTGTTGTGTAAGACTGGGTAACTAAGTTCAGACCGATATCTTCCAAGTGGCATGTGGATGCCTCGTTGTAAGTGCAGTAAAGAGCGTTGTTGCATTTTGTGCATGGAGGTCAAATGTCAAGGGGAATCAGCGGATGTCAAATGGAAAACTGCTCGTAAACACTGTATCTCAGGAGGGGTAGGCGAACGGTAACTTTGAGTAGTCCCATATTTATAGCATGCTGATGCATAGTAAAAAGGTGACCTAAAATCTGGTTTTGGTGGAGGTAAAAAGTCAGCAGGGTTTCAAATCAAAACCTCGTTAACAAGCAGGGAAACTTCGATAAATTTCAGACTTAGCAGGTGCATGTCTCAAACTCTCATACTGAGTAGAGCCTTGTTTCATGGAGGTCAAAGTTCATTTGAGGTCAATGGTGGCTAAACAATGAAACTGAAGACGTCTTGTGAAGGAAGGATAACTTACAGGGAATCACATACTTGGTATATGGTGTGTATTGACTAGATTTCACTAGATATCGTTTTGTGGACGGAGGTCTCAGGTCATTTGATTCACCAGAGGGCAAAGTGCAAAAACCTTGTTAGCATATTTCAGAAAGGAAAACATGTATGATCTCATACTTGGTCAATTTATACTTTATGATCTATGTTATAGGTCAAAGGTCACCTGATTTCACTGAAAGAAACTGTGGAAAACTTGTCTATATGGTATCTCAAGAGGGAAAACCTGCACGAACCTCATTTGGCAATTTGCATATTTGTACAATCTACAATCTTAGTACAATCTTAGTGAAGGTCAAGGCCATTTGATGTCCCCGAGGTTGGTGAAAATCTTGTAAAGCATGATTTAGCAAGACTGCGTTTGGATTTCATATCCACCATGCTCACTTTTACCCAAAATTAGAAGCAAAATAGTTGATTTTTTGACCACGTTACTAACACAATGTCGGTGTGCATTTACGCACACGTATTTTAAAGGGGATCATTGAGTTGACATCGATTATTTTTGGGACAAGTTTGAAGGAAATCATTGCATGACAATGCTTCTAATTAGCCTCAATAGTCATGTTTCACTTCCTGCAGTCACTTAAAATGTGAGAAACTGTATTATTTTTGTGGAAAGGGATTTCATGTGATTACTACATAATGGTAAGAAGTGTCTGGTCAAGTTTTAATAAATGATTTTAATCATTAATTACCCTATCATAGCCATTTCAGTTGTGAGTCAGATGTGCAGAATCTCTTAGTTTGATCATTTTCCATCAAGATGTGAGTAAATGTCAACAGTTGTGAAAAAAATCATGAATTTTGTGAACCAACTCAGTAAGCCCCTTTAAAGAGGGATTTCCATCACCCTAAGTATGACTTTTAGTTGGGGGTGAGCAAAAGTCTCAGTCGGTGACTACTCTTTGATTGACATCAGAGTTACACAATTCAAAAGATGCAGAGCAGCTCATATTACACAGCATGCACAGAGTGTTTTGATTACACATTAGGGCCTTGTGTACTCACCAGGATATTGGCCTTAAAGCCATTTACTCGTCACCCCAAAGTATATTTTAGTGTGGGGGTATAAAATTCTCAGTTGGTGGCTGCTCTTTGATTGACAGCAAAGTCTGAAAATTCAAAAGATGCAGAGTAGCTCACATTCTACACAATGCAGACAAAGTGCTTGGATTACACATTATAGCATTGTATGCTCACCAGGACATGGCCTTAAGCAATAAAAATAGGTTTGTATCTGCACAAGGATGAGCTTTATACAGTTATGGGAGGAGCTACAAGTTGCATAGTTGGGAGAATTGGAACTGTCTGGGATGACGAGATTTGCCCTTTAAGCAATAAACTATGTTTGTGTCTGCACAAGAAGCTAAAGACAGTTATGGGTGGGGCTTGAACTAACTTAGTTGGGAGAATTGGAAATGTCTGGGATGAGACAATTTTCCCATTAAGCATCCTGTACTGAAATGTGAACACTAAAATTTAGGATACTGTTTCAATTTGAACCACGGTACTAGACTTGCATTTAAGTGGCATAAAATCACTAAGCATTTTTGGCCTTCTGGTTTATTTGATAAAAACTGCAAATCCAAAAACTTGAGTAAGAAACTTAGCATGGTTTACCATTTCACGGAATTTGAATTTAAAGATACTTTTGAACCTGCATGAAAGAAAATTTTTTAATCCTTATCTTTGCATTTGTAATCTTATAGCTGAGCTCAGGACCGAATATAAACTCGGGACATGGGGAACTTAAGGTTTGGGCCAGTAGTCAGGGGCGGTTTTAGGGATAGTACATGGGGTGGTAGTATGTGCACCAAGCTGGAAGCGCCACCATCAGAGTAATGTACCGAGAAAAATTTTGCTAAGAAATACCTCTCAGTTTGTTGGAAATACAACTTACAACGACTTCAAAAGTTATATCTAAACATTATTCAAAGTATACTCACAGTTTCATCGACTTCAAAACAAAAGATGAAAAAGTTACTTTTATCTTTTATTGATTCCTTGCCGAAGGCAGGCAAGGACTCTATGCGATGGTGATGTCGTGTGTGTATGTGTGTGTATGTGTTTGTGACACTTGTTGTAATCGCGATATCTCAAGATAGGAATGACCGACACTTCATATTTGGTATATAGATTTGTCATTTTGAGAGAAACAACTCTATAATTTGTGGTGAAGGTCAAAGTTTATTTGAGGTCACCAGAGGTCAAAGACCGAAAATCTCGTAATCACGTTTTCTCGATAGGAATGACCCACAGTTTTCATATTTGGTATAGAGATTCGTCATGTTGATAGGGAGATCCCCATTGTAATTGGTGGAGGTCAAAGTTCATTTGAGGTCACCAGAGTTCAAAGACCATAAACCTCGTAAACATGATACCTCAAGGTACTAGTGACCGACACTTCATATTTGGTATATTTATTTGTCATCATTAAAGAAATAACCCTGCTGTTTTTGGTGAAGGTGAAAGGTTATTTGAGGTCACCAAAGGTCAAAAACTTAAAACCTTATTTACATGATATATGAGGATAGGAAAGACGGAAACTATTCATACTTAGTATATAGAATTGTCATGTTGAAAGGAGGAACCCTTTTTTGCTGGAGTTCACAAGTCATCTGAGGTCACCAAGGGTCAAAAACTAAACTTTGTAAACATGACATTACAAGGAAGCATTGACAAATCTTTTCTAAGACATTTTTTTCAATTTTTTTTTTCGTTATTCGAGTTTTGGTGGGGTCCAAAGGCCATGTGAGGTCAGTTAGGTTCAAACTGTGAATGCATCATAAAAAATGATGTAGTCAAGAAGTAAAAATTTGAACCTCTATGTACTGTAACAATGTACCCCCCCCCCCTTTCGGCAAGGAATCACTAAGCCTTTTTGCTTTCTGGTTTGAATAAATGTTTGTCTGTACTCTGTAGCCATCAAACTTGTCTGTACTCTACAGCCATCAATCTTGCTTGTTTGGGTATAAACGAGTCAAATGAAGACTAGAACACATACACAAATACTTGCAGAAGTATACTGCGATGTTCAATGCACACTGTTGGCGTACGCAGGACTTCTCTCAAGGGAGGCCGGGGGAGCATGCAGTATATTGAATAATCTCCAGCCTGGGAGAGGGGTCTGAGGGGAGGGGGTACCCCCTCCCCTTTGAAAATTTTTGAAAAATTAGGTGTCCTCACATGCAATCTGGTGCCACATATGCTACCTTTTAAAAGTAAAATTTGTGTTACGCAATTTGCGTATTTTTAGGAACAAAAAAAATAGGCTTCAGTGAGGGGGGCATGGGGAGACAAACCCTCCCCTTTGAAAATTTTTGAAAAATAAGGTGTCCTTACATGCAATTTGGTGCCACGTATGTTACCTTTTGAGGTAAAATTTGTGTAACAAAATTATATATTTTTAGGATCTAAAAAAAAAAAAAAAAATTGGCATCAGTGGGGGGGCATGGCCCAATGCCCCCCATGCGTACGCTAGTGCTCAATAGGAAAATTTGTACCATCGATGTAATCATATCAGTAGAACAGCACAAACTCAAGTGCTGAAGTACCCCGCGTAGGCTACGTCGCGACTCCCTTTGGCTACCACAATGTTCTCGAGTATGAGTACAGAGACATATACTCGAGTATGAGTACAGAGAAATGTACACGAGCATGAGAACAGAGAAATGTACTCTACTATGAGTAAAGAGAAATGCACACGAGTATAGTACAGAGACATGTTCTCGAGTATGAATACGGGGAAATGTCTTCGAGTATGAGTACAGAAAATGTATTTGAGTACTCATTCGACTGAAAACCTTTAAAAAGTACATACTTGGGTTCCCGAACAGTATATGCCTAACTTTCAAAACTGTATTACTACAGATTAATTGAAGGGCTTAATATAGGTTGTGCCTCTGTTGTGAACATAATACAGGACTGATAAGCATTGTTGGAGTATACTGGTATAGCTACATCTAAAGGTACACAACTAGGAATCTCATCTAGTTGGGGTATCACGCATACATTACACCATTAAATACGGTAATAATTGTCCCAAAACAAAGTTTAATCTATAGCGCGTTTTTCCCCGGCTATCCATTATCAATAGATTAGTGATATTGTGGGTGTTGTGATATATTCATGAACGCTTCATTTATTTTGGTCATCACTCTGACATTTACCGTCCTCACTAGCTAAACAGCTCGTTGGCTATTAAATTCTGCATTTGGCAATTGTGTGCTGGGGAAGGGGGGGGGGTACGGGAACTGCGATACTCTGCCCTTTGGGAAATGAAATAATGGGCGCTCAGATGCAAAACTGTGGGAAACTTTGTAAATGTTAACAAATTATGTTGCGTTTCACACCCTGAAACAGCTCTAGACAAGGTATTTTCAAAATATCTGATAAAATATTTCTTTTCAAACGGTTTATCAGGCTAGAAACACTTTCAATGGCGTGGGGGGGGGGAGTGGGGAGGGGAGGCCATATATCGTTAACGTATGTCTGTTGTGGTGAATGGCTGTATTGTCTACACACTCTTTGTACACAGTAGTCTGTCAGTGACAATATGTAAATGAAAAATTTCATTAATGGAAATGTAGAAATTGTATCGTTTGAAAATAATGTCTAAATTGAAGAACTGTTATGCAATATATTGAAATATATAAAATGAGAAAAATATGACATTTTGCATGTGTTCCACCAAATTTGATGACGTCATCATCTTGTCCAATAGACCACATGAAAATACATTTTTTGAATCAGACACGTTTCCCTGCTCAAAGTATCGTAATGCACATTTAAAGAATTAAAGTTGGAAAAATTGAGTGATTTTTTTTTTATATTTATCAGAAGAATAGTTAACATTTGAAGCTATGAAAAAACGGGAATTGACTATTAAGAAGAATGCATTTAAAATTCTCATTTTGTGAACAAGTCATTTAGAAAATATTTAAAGTTCTGTAACTCCATATTTCAATAACATATTGTTTGATATTTGAAACAAATCCTGGATAAAAAGCTGTTATGTAATATACGGTACTCAAATATGCTGAAACAGAAAACTGTTCATTTTCCATTTATTTCAACAAAATTTGATGACGTCATGATTATTTCGAAATATCTATATCTTTGCAATCCCAGCGAGAAAGCAGACCTATCAATATGATTTTTTGAGGTTTTAAACTATATGTTAATGTTATTCTATACAATAGTGATCTCTCGAGGCAAGTTCCCGACCCATTGGCACTGCCCGCGGAAAGATCTCTCTGCCTTCAGGCCTAATGTATATACCGAATAACAGTTGCATGCACATTGGGAGAGAAAGAGGCGTCTGCGAGGCGTGATTCTGTCGTTGTAATTAATGTCGTCTCTAGTTAACAATCCACATCTAAAGCTCACTTTGAAAGGCTGATGCGATGATATTTTAAAGTAGTTTTAATAAAAAAAAACATTTACTATACAACGTTGACCTATACACTTACATTGGCGGATTTGAAAATTCTGCCTAAATTTCTTCCATTTCTCCTTTCCTAGGTGTAAATTTAAACCTTCAGGTAATTTACAAACTGTTTCTTTACAACAGGTTACAAAAAAGTGGAGTAAAGAATGGCATCGCCCTGTACCCGCTCCTGTTAAAGCAACTTTTGAAGCTTCCTTGGTGTATGTACCAATGTAGACTTTACAAAGTCTGTCTGGGCGTATTCATACCTCCCGTTTTGACTGTGTCTTCGTAAACGATTCTTACCATTTGCACTTTACCTAAAAATTGTGTACGTCCTGAGATTAACGTTTTCCTCACTCTCTGGGAGGGGAGTTAATATCATTGAAGAGCAGGAATCAGAGGAAAAATTGTGTACGTCCTGAGATTAACGTTTTCCTCACTCTCTGGGAGGGGAGTTAATATCATTGAAGAGCAGGAATCAGAGGTTTTATAAAGGAGGGATTCAAATTCTCCAAACATGATTCTGCACAGTTCAATGACATTTCTGCTTCATCCTTTTCGTCCACAAAATTTTAAATACCACAGAGCTCCCAGAGCGTTCACCCAATATTGCCCCACCGGTAAGCTGTCCCTGGACAGCATGAAACCTAAGGCTCGACCCCGGACCGGCAGGGGTGGGAGTAATTCATAATTCCCTGTGACCAAATCCCAGGTATAAACCACTTGTCAAATTGTACGAATGAATGCTGCATAGCAAAGGTTACATAGAGAAGTCTGGACATGGATTTAGTGATTTAACAAGCTGTCTGGACATGATGCCTTTTTGATGTGTAGCACGGGGCGGTCTATCCTTAGATGACCCGGGGCGGTCGATTCTTAGATCCACAGGAAACTGTTTTCTTTGTTAGTGTCTGCAAGGGTGTTAGACGCCCCATTCTTGGTGTGATTTCTGAGAAGACATTTTCAGCCTGGCCGTAAAGACTGTCAGTTTAAATTAAAGGTTGGACCAGACCACGTTAAGTAGACATATCCTTGAGGTACTTAGTGGTAAACATTCTCTGGCTACATAATTGTCTGTCATACAAGTCAGCCTTGCAATTATAGAGAGATTATCCGAGTTAAAATCTTTACCCAGCGTAATTAACAACGGAAGCGTTAAACTGTGTCTCTTGAAGTAGACGTCGACGAAAGAAGATTTGAATTCATTCCCGGATTGGATAATTCATGCACCCATCAATCAGACTAAAAGTCTAGAAAAAACTCCAGTTCATGTAACTTGTTCTGTTATGCCGCAGCTGTAGCAAATGAGTTTGCACCCAATTGGCGTTATGAGCACGATTCACGGTTTCTCTACCAGTCTACAAGCGCTGGTCAGTTCACTTGAAAATAATATTTACATACCATTTACCCGGCCGGCGGACATGTATTTATACTTCTGCCCTTATCTCGGTTGCACGCGTAGAGCCTCATACATATTCGACACCCACTTAGAAGGTTAAACGACCAAGTGACTCTCATCTTGTCTTGAGAATATAAGTTACTCCGGAATTTTGCCTTAGGTGGACCCTTTGCCAGCTCTTCAGCAATGGAGACGGGCACCATCAGTGTGAAGCAGTGACAAAGAAAATGGGGACATAACCGGGATTTGGGCATTTCCCCGGACCCCCACCCCATTTCTTTTTCGAATCCTACCATTCTTGAATTTTTCTTCCTCATCCAAGCAAATTGTGGTGCGGGCTTATAAATGAAACTATGATCTGGTATTCACATTGGTGGCTGTTTTTATCAGCTTTCGTTTTTTATTCCTTGTCGAAGTTAAAAGGAATCCATGCAGTTACGGTTACAGTGGCGTGTGCATGTGTGTGTGTGTCTGTTTGTGACGCTTGGCATTTAAACTCGATATCTCAAGATAGGAATGATGGATACTTTTCAGACTTGTAATGTTGATATATCATATTGAGAGAAAAAAGCTATAGTTTGGTGGAGGTCAGGGGTCAAGTGAGGTCACCAGAGGTCAAAACCAAAATCTTGTGAGCACCGTCCGATATCTCAAGGTAGAAAGCATGGATACTTTTTATATGTGGCATGCAGATGCATTATACTTAGAAGGTCAAAGGTGAAACCTTTTGTTTTTGGTAGAGTTCAAAGTTTATCTGAGGTCACTGGAGTTAAAACTCTGAAAACGTTGGAAATTGTTTTTAAACGCCATATCTCAAGGTAGGAATGATACTGCACCTTTCATATTTGGTGTGTGGATTTATCATATTGATAGGAAGAATCCTATTGTTTTGGCAGAGGTCAAAGGTCATGTGTGGTCACCAGAGGCAAAAACTAAACCCCTGTACACACAGTATCTCAGGATAGGAATGGTGAATACTTGTCATATACTTTGTATATAGATTTATCACATTAAGAGGAAGAATGTTATAGATTGTTAAAGATTATGAGGTCACGGGAGGCGAAACAGCGAATATGGTAGAAATTTGCTAGTAAACGCAATAGCGTAAAGCCAAAGGCACACGGACAACGGAAAGCGCGAAACACGAGACAGAAAGCAACATTTCGCAAAACAAGCACTGCTTGATTCGTGGAACAATTGTTCAGCTAAACGTGAGTGTGTTTCGAACGTAAAGGTTTTCGTCCAACGCACACGGACGTCAGCGCGAAAACGTGTTTCCTGGCTTAAGATGTGAAAGATGGGTATGTTTCATTTCCAAGGAATCAGTGGCGGAACGTCCATATATAGTCCAGGGCGGAGTCGCCTGTCGGAGCGCTGTTTAGATTTTTAATGTGTTGAGGCATAGGGTATCTACCTACTTGTGCCCCGAAAAGCCATTTTCGCCCCCTTTGATCAAATTCCCTGGCTCCGCCACTGAGAGAGAAGTCACTAAGCATGTGGGATTTCTGGTTTGTACATCATATCTTATAATTTGCAATTGCCATACATAGCTAATGTGACAGTTTAACTTGTACACAATTATATTACGGAATTCAGAAGAGATGGTGTAGAAAAAGGTTTGGTTTGCTTGAAAAAATAGTTTCTCAAATTAAACGTACAGTAACGTGCCAAAAGTAATAACTAACAAACCTGCTCTTCCCCAAATTCCCTGCATAGAAGAGACAAGTAAAGGGCGTGTTGTCAGGCTGCAGTTTTACAAATTAAGAAACATAGGATTATTTAAAGGGAAATACTGTGTGTAAATGCAATAACAAGGTACAGACAGGTAGCAGCTTTTATCCTTATAGTATCATCTAGTCTAACGGTCAGAATCAGGTAATATTTATCATCCCCAAAACATTAAGCATTATTTAAGTCAGAAATATTACATTATCTGAAAATTGAAAAGTTGCTGAGTGCGAAGAATGCATGGGCTACAAAGCAGTGAATTTCTTTCTATGGGAACCTTTTTTTTCAAAAGTAAATAAATACCCAATCACCTTAAGTTACTTTGAATTGCCCATTAAATACATCTATAAATCATGGTTTTAAAGTTATGGAAATTTTGTGAACTATAAACACAATATTCCCCTTTAATTAGCTTGGACACACCAAACATTATCCAAGAGACTAAGGGCGACGTAATTTTCTCCTTTGATGGCGTCAACTTTATGATATTCCGTTCGCTGCTTCTTCTTTGTCTTTGTGAAATGATGCAAAGTGGAATTTTCGTTGATAAATTTTTGTTTTGATCATGGGCGTGGATCCATTTCCCAAAGTGTGTGTGTGTGGGGGGACTTCTCACCATTTGCGAATCGCTGTCCTGGGGGAGGGGTCTAAGGGGAGGGGTTGTCTCCCTCCCCTTTGGAAAATTTTTGCTCACGTAAGGTGGGCTAGATGCAAAATGGTGCTACATTTGGTGCTATATTTGAATTGAATATATCACCAAGAATTTCTACTTTTTTAGGTTCGAAGTTTTTTCATTTTGCTTGTGACTTTTTTACTCAGCCCTTGGGATAAGTCAGAACTACACTTCGTGAAGTGAGTGAATAGAAAATTGTTAGACTTTTTACCATTTACGAATCGCTGTCCTGGGGACGGATCTAAGAACACCCCCTCCCCTTTGAAGAAAAAATGAAATTGGAGGGTGTCTATATGGCAAATGGTGCCATATTTGGGCGAAATTTAGCTTTTAATATGTAGTGTTAATTCGTAATCACAGT